>JABEXW010001323.1:0-16431 GCA_013266185.1 Fusarium sarcochroum | reverse complement strand
TAATAAGATTATCAACAGATTCTAATGTATCTTCATAATCTTAAACTCTCTCAAAATAAAATATGCTATAAAAGTCTTCGGCTCTGGCTGACCAACTGTTATTTCTGCCTCGTGTCGCGTCCCCGCTGCAATCAAGATAAGATTGCATGCGTACCCGACACATTCACTGCATTTCTTCATCCGTTGAATACTCTGTCGATCCCTCAGTAGACCCCAAAGATAGATCCTCATGCTCCTTGACGAGTTGGTCAAGTAACTTGTTCTCAGATTGTTCATCTAGTCCCGTCACTTTGATCGGCCATTGGGAGTGTATGAAGTCCGTGGGTATTTCTTGCTGTGGATCTCCTTGACCCATGGTGACAAACCGGCCAAACAGGCCCACTTCCTCAGGCTTCATGTCTCGGTATAGGAGCTGAAACATTGTCATGGCCAAGAAGTATATATGCCCTTGTTCTTGAAGCCCTTTTGCAGATAGCAAGACGGTGGAACGAAGTGACTCGACCTGCGCAGGGTCGCTACTCGTTTCTAGATGGCGTAGATTGGTAAAGGCGAGGAAGACGAGGTAGTCCAGTAAGAGCATATCTAACCGGCCGAAGCCATGGCGGAGATAGTATATGCGCAAGAGTGTTTCAAGGCGGATGCAGGCGTCAAGAAAATCATCCTGTCCTAGGTGGGCACTGGCGACATCGCGCTCTGAGAGTTCGGGTGGCTTGGGCGGCGGTATACCGGCAACAGGCTTGTAAAGGTTGATGAGAACGTAGTAGTAATGCATGCTGAATTGCTCGTTAGTAAGTAGGTGACCTAGCAGGGTATCGTGGCGGCAGTCTCACATGTACTAAAGAAGAGATTGATAAGAATAAAAGATCATGATAATGCAACGTACTGGAGTTTGAGATGAGCCGGAAGAGCGATGTTTGTTGACGTGAGGCACTCGGGTAGATCATTGAACCAACCTTGCATCCTTGACCGCAACATAAAAAGATTACGTGCTGTGACTTCTGGCTGCTGCAAAGGCCCATCATAAACCTGAAGAGCGACTTCGTTTAGAATAACCAGAAATTCCGCTTTGGCTTTGAAGAAGTAACCCAAGTTCGAAGGGAACACAGTCGGGTCATGAGGATATCTAAGCCAGATCTCCCCGTACCACTCGGGATGCTCGGTAGGATCTGGCAGTGGCGTACTCGGAGGTGAAGTAATTAATGGTTGTTTGCAAAAATGATGTGAGCAATGGCTACGATCGATTAATAACTGATCTTTGACAGACATGTAAGAGCATACCTCTGCCACGTAAATAACGACCAAGCGGTAAAATCTCTGACATGTTGAGATCTACGACTCTTAACTCTCGATAGAGGATTGAACAAGTCAAGGCTGTGGGCAATCTCAACAGCTCGGATCGTATATCTCCAGCCGATGCTGTCAGCGCCCATCAGGTTGTACACCACATTTATGTAGAGACCTGCCTGCAGGGTGGTTAATTTGTCGGAGGGACCAGCCTCTTCAACTTCCCATAGTCTTCTTGCCTCGGCCAAGAATCTATACCCGAGGGTATGGGGATTCCAAAACTCAAGGCAGAGTGGCAGTTCGCGGTAGCAATACTATCGACGGAGGTCAGCAAAAGTTGTGCACCATAGGTTAAGATGCCTACACAAGCAAGGGCGAAGAGGGAGTTGACGAGGAGGGAAGAGCAGAATCTTTGTCTTGAAGCTGCCATGTCCTGAAAGAAGTAGTCCTTTTGCATGAAGGTAAACCACTCATAGTCATGGAGGAAATAGGCGTGTAGGATTTTTCTCATCAAGACATTATCTGAACAGACAGAAGTCCACCTCGACGGCTCAACAGAGTCGATCCAAGGGACAATTATTTCTGCAGCATGATAGGGCTTGACAAAGATTGCTGATGGCTGAGCCGGGCCCTCAGTCCCTGATGATGGTTCGCGATTTTCTTGATTCATTGCCCACTCGTATATCGGGGAATGAAGATAAGGATTGTCTCTCGACTTGAGAAAGGCTGGCAGCGTTTGACAATAGGGAAAAACATAGCGATACCTAGTCTCGGGCACAAGAGATAGCTCGCATAGCATATCTCCATGTTCTATCTGACGCAGAACATCGTGTACGCTTGTGTTTTGTCGGAGCAGATCGAGAATGAGGTTTGCCTCGCCATGCTCCCTCGAGCGTAGTAGATCGATGAGCTTCTGGTATGCCGTCCTTTCCGTCTCGAGGTTTTCGAACTTTCGCTGTAACTCATGGTCCTTGGCTGCAGGTGTGTAGATGCATTCTGAGTTGGTTCTGACACAGGCTGCGCAGCGCGGTCGACCCCCATTGCACTATACCAGTGGTCAGATATGTTATTGTTGATCGATGTTAACAGCATACTCGGATCTTTCGCTTTCGACAGCTCTCGCACGCAACTGAGACGCCTACTCGTGGATGGCGGGGGAGAACGTGTCGTGGAATCGGAGCTGGTGGATGTTGCTGAGTGGCGGGTAGAAGAGGACGCTGACGGTCTTGGCTAGGACCCGACATGATTGAGATGGTATTGGCGGTTCGAGGAGACTTGAAGTTAATTTGCAATAAGTATTCTACCCTAAAAGGTGTATATTGCAAAGTAATAGATGGTACGTCAAACTAGACGACACACGCTTTGCGGGAATGGAATTTATGAAGGGTATTTGGGCGTGCTCCTCTCGTAGATCTCAGTCAGCAGATGCCACGGAGCAGTGGACATTACCATTGGTTATTACCTCTTGTTTCATCATTCAGACGTGGTCAAGCCGTGTCTACGGCCGCATGTCAGATCCAATCCCAACCCAGGGGTATTATGAGGCTGGTAACATTTAATGGATTCTACACAGCAGCCAATCTGGGCCAAGTGGGCTTCCGAGGCTCCGCACTCTATGATTGGCTACACTGCCTGGACAACAAATCGTCATGATAGCCGCATATACTATTAGCGTAGCTAAATCTCGATATTATAACACCAAAACTGGTTGATCTCACAAAGTCAGAAGCGTAATCCAAGTCTGGACCCTGAGACACGGCATGACACGTTACTCGTGCAGAATCGACGGAAGGGGCCGTCCAATGATAACTGGACGCACACACACTCTGGATATACTAGGTTCTCCTTTCAAGACGGTACTTGCCAGCCAACCGGACCGGACTTAACCAACTACTTGAAATATATGTAAGTGAGAATAAAATATACGGAATTGTGCTTAGTGTTTTGGGTGAAGCAAAGATATCCCCCTTTTGTGTCATATTTCTAGCCGGTTTCTAGTTCGACAACGATCTTTCTTTTTTTACCCTTGTACCTTTTGATCTCGTCACTCTGCTCGTATAATCTGTAACAATACTGCCCTTGGCGCCGCCAATCTCATTTATCCCTCCTGTTTTTGTACACACACGCGGAAATGCTCGGACCTTGTTAAAGCCCACAAATTCCCTCAAAACCAAACAAAGATACAGAATTTGTACATCTAGCGTCATAAGGACTAAGCTAAGCCATGTCTTTGTTTCGTTTCTCTTCGTACGCCTTGCGCCCTTCTTCTTTGAGTCGAGAGTCATCCGGCCGTGCGAGATCGACCTGCGGCATGAGAATAAACGCCAAGACGAACGCAAGGGCTGCGACACCTGCTCCAATGAGGAAAATTACCCGAAAACCCTGTCTGTATGCTGGGATGAGAACCGACCGAATCCTGTCAGCCTCGCTAGGTGAGACCTTTTCCAGGAATGTCTGAGGATTTCCCAACAACGTCTTTGAATCGTGGCTGTCTAGATCTAAGGATGACAGGGAACTGGCTAGAACGTTGTTCCTAGAATGATGGAGTAAGCAAAATGTCATTGAATGGGTCGATCTAACGTACAGGACTGTGCCGCAGACTGCAAGGCCCAGTGTTGCCCCCAGATTTCTTACGAAACTGCCGCGCATTATTAGCTTTGATTCGCGTAAATGATATGCTCAAAAATTGTCACTCACTTGCGGAAAGATGTGACAACAGCCATATCACGTCGCTCAACACCGGCTTGCGTAGCGATGAGCGCACTATGGTCCCGTCAGCTTTTGAGCCCATTCAAACGTCATAATCAATACTTACGGTTGCAGAGTGTTACCCACTCCTATTCCGATCAAAACAGAGTAACCAATTTGTTTGTCGACACCTGTATTTTCATCAAGAGTCGACATTAAGCCAAGACCGACAGCCCAGCATAGCCAGCCGAAGAGGATGCACTCGCGATATCGACCAATCCAGTGAACGACCAGCCCGGAGAGCGTACTGCTGGCTGTTTGAACAAGTGTGATTGGTAGTAGCATTGCGCCCGCTTTCGTTGCTGAGTATCCGTAAACGAGTTGGTAGAATGAAGGTATATAGTACACCTGCATGACGAAGTTCCAGCCGTTGATGGCCATTGTCAAGCACGCACCGTTGACGATCTTGGACTTGAAGATGTGCACTATGTACGCATGTCAGATAAACGCATTTGCAAGCACAAGGGGGTGTCTTTACAGGGTATCAGTGGATATTGAGGACCCTTCCACTGCCACAGCATAAAGACAACAGAGACGGCTGTGCCCACTACCAAGGTCGTAATCACCTGTGCAGAATCCCAGGCATACTCTTTACCTCCCCATGTCAAGCCCAGAATGACAACTGTCATTCCAGCCAAGGCGAGAAAGATACCCAAGAAGTCGACAGCCTTGAGTTTCCTGTTCATGAGGGTCAGCCGACGTACATGTGACATCTATCATACGAAACCAACAATTTCCAGTCGCCTTCTACCTTCTTCAAAGGCATGAAGAAGAGTACACATAGGGTCGTCAAGAGAGTGAGCGGTAACTGCATTCTGAAGATCCATCGCCACGAGTCTTCGGAACTTGACGAGAGGGCACCTCCGATGACTGGGCCTGTGCCATTGGCGAGAGCAACGACAGCGCCCTGTTAAAGATTCTGTCAGTCATAATACTTCATTCCTTGTTCATAATTAACTCACCAAGATACCCTGGTACTTGCCTCTTTCTCGCAGAGGGACTACATCGCTCACAATGAGCTGCGCGACCGTCATAAGGCCACCGCCTCCAATGCCGGTGAAGGCACGGAAGATGGTGAGCTGCAACACAGACTTTGCTACTGATGAGGCAAGTGATCCAATAAAGAATATCGCAAGGCCCATCAGAAGAATGATCTTGCGAGACCAAATGTCTGATAGTCGTCCGTACATGAGCTGGCCTACCGTTGAGGTTCTGCGGCCATCATTAGAGTGTGCCCGCACGCGACGCGACTATGATGAAACTCACATGAAATATCCACTTGCTATCCACGAGACCTGGGCTGTTGATCCCAAGGCATTTCCAATAATGTACAAGCTCGTAGCTAACATGGTCTGGTCCATCAATGCCAAGAGGTCGACGGTTGCGCATGCCAGAAAGATCTATTTAGACGTGATTAGCTTTGTTGCGACATGGTTTCTCGTGACTTACTGTAACGATGGCTTTCTTGGGCACATAGTTTGTCTGCTCATTGAATTGATGCGCCTTGTCATTGTCGGGCCCTCCATCGGCCACGATGGTGTTTGACGAGCCTAGATTGCGGCTCATAACCGCGTTGGCGTCTGGCTCGCGACTTTCTGCCATTGTTTCTGTAGATGTTTTGGTGCAAATGGCAACTTGAACGCCGGCAATGGCTGCTCCTTGATGTGACTGCAGCGACAACTCCTTTAAGCCAGGCGCGAGGCCAGCAACTACCTTGATGCCGAGAGCTGCCCCTTGAGCTGGCGCTTTTGTATCTTCTTTCCAAGACAGCTCAGGGATCGACACTATGACGAGAACCCGTTTGGCTGACACAAGGTTGTTTCCCCAGGTACACCGCTTTAACTACCGGGCAACTACCGCGCACCAAGCTTCTTTGTATGTAATACTACTACTCCATACCTGGTTTGAGATTTCTTTTGGAGCAGTAGATCGCATAAGCATTCCGTGAAACCTTGTTTGACTTGCTATGGGTGCGTAAGGGGCACAACGATTCAATCACTGATGATCGGCGATCAACGTCGTAGTAAAATGGGATTTGTAAATACTATAGGTCAATGATTGCTCTGGATGCGCCACCGGTCAACTTCAAAGTTCTAATACGAACTACATGAGCATATTTGCGTTAATTCTCTACGGTAATGCCGATTGGTTTAGTACCAGGTAGGTTGAGGCTTTACACGATCTTCAAGAGGCTCTGTCAAAGCACCACCACAGCAAAGAGTCAACTTGCATGACCCAGCATATTCGCAAATAAATCTGATAAATCTCGTAGGAAACAAGGATTGAGATCAAAACCATCAAGGTCCTTCTAGAAAATATTAAAATGGACCGGACTCTACGGAAATTTGCCTAATATCTCCACCTTGAGCCCCCTTGCTAAGAGACTATCAGGGTCCTTCATGCCAGGGCTGACAAGCCTGCGGGAATGGCCGAGGCTATTGCAAATCATTACGCACAGACAAGGAGTAAATCTCCCTTGGGCGAGTGATGTTTGGCCTATTTCTTTGTCCTTATGCATGTGCTTTACCTCAATGCCACCACCTTGATGGTTCAACTCCACGCATACGCCACGTTTGTACAACCACGAGCCTTCAATACATCATTCAACTGAGTATGATCAACCTTATTGACCTGGCCTAGATATACGATGGTATGCAATATCCATTCTGGGAAATGCAAAACAGTCGATCAGAAGAGACGACACCAATAAACCACTCATCGAGCTTCCTTTTGGAGTCACATCACGACCCCCATCTTGTTTGTCCCGGGGCTAACCACGACATCCACTTGCTTTCCCGTTGAACGATGAAGATCTTAGCGCCTAGAGAATATCGCCTTGTGGGCCAAAGATGCTCTGATTGGTATACAAGCTTCGTTTGAGAAGAAAGATGTGCTGTTCAGTGTCTGACATCCCACGGCCGTATGCAGAGGCCGAGCAATGCCCGCTGCAACCCAAAAATTATTCTCAGAAAAGGCTGGTCAGCCTTCAACAGCAAGATCTTACACTTATATAGTGGCTAGTTCACGCCCTTGAACATCTGTTGGTTCCATGTCTATGTCACTTGTCTTAACCTTCAAGCCATAACTCTGTTTCAACATGGCTAGTCCCAACCCCCTCAACGTGTACAAGGGACAAGACTCTATACAAAAGTACTTTGACCCTGAATCATCGCCTCCACTTCCGCTCGTTGAAATCCCCGACTCGCTTAATCCTTACCGCCGGGATGGAGTGCGCATCTATGCCAAGATGATGACTATGCACCCTGCAAACAATGTCAAAGCTATGCCAGGTACAAAACTTTATTCGGTATGCTTATTATGCTTATCTAACGAACCAACTTAGCTTTGAACCTTCTCCAGAACTGTGTAGTCCCTGGGAAGACAAAGGCAGTGGTTGAATACAGCTCTGGATCAACTGTTCTGTCAATGTCCTTGATCTCCCGAGCCATCCATGGCATTGACGATGTACGGGCATTCTTGAGTAACAAGACCAGCTCAACGAAGCTTCAACTTATGCAGTTTTTCGGAATCGACATGTGAGTTAATAATCACGTTTCGAGTTTCAATGACTAGTTTAGATTTACTAACGCGGGATATTAGCACATTGTTTGGAGGCCCTTCCCAACCAGAACCTCTCGACGAACGTGGGGGCATTAGGGCAGCTCAAAGACTAGCTCAAGATTCAGACGCAGCTGTTATCAACCCTAACCAGTATGAGAACGACCTTGTAGGTATTCTGCATGCCTATGACGAGATAGATACTAAAGCCCGGCCAGAACTGGAAAGCTCACATCAAATGGACGGGACCGCAAATCTTCCAGCAACTTCCAGAGATCAACCTGATTTGTGCCGGAATGGGGACATCAGGTAGGCCTCTGAGCCCTTTCTCAGCAAAGCATCAACTGACGGAATCAAGGCACCATGACTGGACTAGGCACGTATTTCAAAGATGCCAAGCCCTCCGTGTATCGACTCGGGTTAGTATAAGAAGCTCTTATCACAAAGGATAAGTCCGGACTAACCTGCTATTAGTGTATGTACTGCACCTGGCGATCGAGTTCCCGGTCCAAGATCTTTTGCTCTCATGGCTCCCGTTCAGTTCCCTTGGAAACGCGCCATAGATCACATCGAGGAGGTTGATTCACACAATTCCTTCTCCATGTCGCTAGATCTCTGCCGTAATGGTATCGTCTGTGGGCCTTCTTCTGGATTCAACTTGAAGGGTCTATTCCAGCTCATCGAAAAACGCAAAGCCGAGGGTACCCTCTCAGAGCTAGCAGGACCAGATGGTACTATCAACTGTGTGTTCCTTTGCTGCGACTTGCCATACCAGTACATCAACGAGTACTTTGACAAACTTGGGGAGAGCTACTTCCCCTCTATCAAGAATGAGGTGTGTGGAATAAGTCTAAGGGTTTTCTCACAGGTGACTGACATTATCCTAGGACCTTCTAAAAGTCGATCTATACCGATATGATGAGAAGTGGGAGAGGTCAGCTTCGGAAGCTCTCGATGCATTTTTCGATGTTGATCGAGGAGCTCTTCTGGATATGGTTCTCGCCGATCCTAAGAGCAGACCCGTGAACACAGTCAATCTGCAAGGTGTACTCCGCTCTAGACAGGATACCACAGTTATCGATCTGCGACAACCGCAAGATTTTGACAACTTCCATCTCCCTGGCGCCGTCAATATGCCGTTTGTCCACGCCGATGTACCAAGCCCATTCTCCGACGCCAAACTTTTGGAATCTCTATGGAAAACCCTCGAAAACTCATTCAGAGCTCCAGGAAGCGAGATCCAATCTCTTCTTAAGGGCAGACATGTTTTGCTCACGTGCTACGATGGAGACAGTGCTCGAGTTGCCACGAGCGTTCTACGTGCAAAGGGGTACGAAGCTGACAGTATCAGGGGAGGTTTCCAGGCATTGAACAAGATGAGGCCTAGTACGCATCAGCCTACGACGAACGGGGCTCGAGATACATCACCTTGGGTCGAGCTGAGCCAAGAGGCCTTGACTGTGGGCCCTTCACAGTCTGCTCCTGTCACTTTGTAGATTCCAACCGACTGCACAGGCGGATGTATCCAGCTTATAAATGGCGATACTCGAGGACGAGTACTTAACAATGAAAGCCCTGGAAGGTAGAAATGAAACGATAGCATTTGGAAGCCAAGAACGCATATAAGTTTTGAATTTATATTTGTCCATTGGATTGGTCGCTTCATTAGTACCAACGACAACCGAGTTATGTGAAAGTCTATTCCATGCCTATGAGTTGAGATCGATAACTCTATTTCAACATCGTAGCGTGTTGTAAAGCCTGGCTACTGAACATATGAGCACTGATTCTCCGATACAATGAGAATCGGAGGGTCCAATTTCGACACATGATAATTAAACGAAATCTTCTCGTCGTCATTTTCAAAAGCTCGAGCATCTATTACACGAGTCTCAGAGATAAACTCTATTCTAGCAAAGCATTGTTTTGATAATATCTCTATCCAGTTTATAATTCTTGAAGCTCTCGAACCAAGGTGAAAAATGTCTAGCTCACTCCCCAAGCCCCCAAGACATTTCGTTTACTCTGACCTTTTGCTTTTCGACTTCCATTCTCCAGCTTCCTCACTCGGTTCACGATCAAACCAACCGAGATCGGCCCAATCACCGTACAGAGGGATATGGCCCAGGTAACGATCAGGAAAAGCTCAGATGGCTGACCATCCCGCTGGCCAAAGATGCCCTTACTTTCAGCCAATGCAGAAATCAAATAACCGATTTCTCCACGAGCCACCATGCCAATGCCGACGATACACGCCGGATAGAGAGACAACGATTTCTCGGGCCTTGGTGTTGAGTTGCGCACTTGAGCAGACACTTGAGTCGCATTTGTGTCAGGTAGTGGCTCCATAGGGACCGCGTCGCGCTCTTCTACTCGTTGAGCGGCATTATCCTCATCTCGAGAATCTGCAGGAGAAGAGTTGTCTGTGCATTGAGCACCAGGTACCAAACTCTTGAAAGATTTTTTGGACTTCGGTGTGAGCCTTTGGACAAGATGCGCGACAACCTGGAAAGGGTTTGTGAAGGAGACCAGCCAAAGACCACAAGCCAACTTCGAAATCGCCATGAGGACTGTGTAGATGATTCCACGCCACACGATAGGGCCCGAGAATAATTTCGTGATGGGGACTGAGAATCCAATGGATGCCTAGATGGGTCAGTACGCGTTGGCAGAGTTACAATTAGAGAACTTACAAAGAAAAAAGGCTTAAGAATACGATCCACGGCGGGCTCGAAATAGCGATGATAGACTTCAGTGCCTGAACCACCTTCCATTACTAAGGGCATAGCTCTTTGCTCTGTCGGAGCAGGGGTCGGCTGCTCGGTAGTTGAGTTTCTGGCCTCTGCAGGTTCTTGTGACTCGGAAGTTTCGCTCACGCTATCGTCTCGAACCCGGATATGTGAAACTTCGGAATCCCACCAGCTAATAGTTGCACCAGCGATGTAAGCAGCCAAGAGACTTGAGGTGCCTGCAAAAGTTGCCCCAACGACGATGCCGAGGAGGTATGCCGTGTGAATAATGAAAGCAGTCTGTCTCATACTGAAAATCTTGGAAATCTTCGAACAGGGACTGGTCTCTCTGTAAGAGTTTAAGCAGAGGGTGGCTGGCACAATGACGAACCCGCAGAGAATTGGGACGACGGTAGAAAAGGCGAGAGATACCATGACAGGTCTGATCACGGTGATAGCATCGAATGAATCTCCGCCGAGGTTCGAGATAACCTGAACCATGATGAGACCGATGACATCATCCATCATAGCAGCACTTGTCAAGACAACACCAAGGCGAGTGGCTGAAAGACCGCTTGTGCCCAGTATGGTGAAGGTCGTTCCAAGACTGGTAGAACAGAGCGCGGCGCCTGCAGCGAATGCCTGAAAAGGTGTCGCATTGAGCATAGACATGACGGCGAACGAGAGACCAATTGGAAGAGCAATACCAGTGGCGGCGACGGCAGAAGAGAGGCCTAGGTTGGCTTTGAGGGATTTGAAAGAAGTTGACAAACCACCTGATACACATGTTAGATGATACTTTCTTAACAATTATATTTCAAATCACCTTCGAATACAATGAGAATAAGTCCAAGATATCCCAATTGCACCACAGCGTCCTCAAGCTCTCGAGATAGCCATTTCGCGCCTGGTGTACCCCAAGCTATGCCCAGCGCGACCTGACCAATCAGACCGCAGTACGCGACCTTGTCCAGACCATAGTTGAGAAGGTTTAGGAGGAGTAAAAAGCCAGAAAGAATAGCTATGACAGTAATTGTCGGTTCGTGATATGAGAGCGAGGCCTCCATCATGAATTCGCGATGGAGTTGATAGTTTCGTTTAGATTCAAGTTAAAGAACTGGCCAGTGGAAGCAGGTTTGGAGGGTGTCGGGTATTTGATTTCCCGCCCCTAACTACGCGGCTTGGCAACTTGGTGACTTGCGCATCATTCTACTAGGGCAGCCAAGATAAAGCAATATTATAATCACTACCAAAGATTTATTACCAGAAGCAACGGACTATCTCAAGTAATGATCATGCATCCGTATCTTGCTTTTTCCTTATTCAATCAGATAAGCGACAGTCCTTGCGCGAGTCAAAAAACTCACCTCGTAAGAATACAAGCAAGGATATCAGTACGCCACAGGTGGTTTAAAAACGATTGAGATACCTATTAAGCTTTGGGATAGACTACTATAGAACTTAGAGCATACTTTAGGTAAATCTGAGGCTAAATTGACTAAGTTATATTATTATATCATAGGTTTCTTACCTAAGTTAGGTAAATATATATATCATTTGCCGAACCGCCTGACCCACAACCTTTTAAACATTCAGCCCCTTGACCGTCGGTTCGTGCTATCATGGAACGTTCTGACTTGAATTCAAGATATTCGCACGCTTGCTGAATTGTCAAACTCGAGTTGCTGTCGACAAAAGACCACGTACTCAACGCTAGCCCTGTACTAACTGTGTCGAATTAGGTTTAACGGCCTCATTTCTCAAGGAAGCCATTGGGAGCCCTCGAATGTTTCGTACTCCAGAGACAATGAATTAATGGAGTCTGAACCCGAAAATTTGTTGTAAACCCTCTCTATGGCAACATCATAACTGGCGGTCTCTTGGAGAAATGTTTTCACCATTCTTTCCCATTGGTGTCCAGAGCCAGTACCACAGCCAGGCATATCACACCAGAGCCCTGCCTTGGTACTCACATCAAGGACAGGGTTTCCGGGGTTCTTAAAGTCCAAATTTGAAAGCCAAGCCCAGCCCAGGGGACTTCTACTATTAAAATGAAATTCAACACAAAGGATGATCCAACTCAAGGGCCAACGAGTCTGAGCCGACCACCCTCCGCATCAAATCCAGCGATAGCGTGCTCCGCAATGCTGACAGATAGATCCATGATTGTAACACTCTCCGCTATAATGATCCAATTCAGGAGTTTCGGGTATCCCAGCAGGTGGAAAACATGCGCATTTTTCAGACCTGAGACTGTCCAACAGTGGTTCCAGCTGGCTCGAAGCGTGTTTGCAAAGCCGGTGGCAGCCCAAAAGCTCGGCTTTTAGGCGATGCCTGATTAGATCCAGGCCTATGTGCCGAGAATGTTCAAGACGCAATAGAACAAAACCCCTCTTGGCAAGAATGCGAGAAGTCCACGGCGATGTTTCGAGTGAAAACTTGCAGCTTTCACTTACTGGAAAACTTCTGATTTTTGAAGGCGAATGCAAGAGACCCTTGCATTCAAAACCTACTATGCCTCGGGATCGGTCCGCCTCTGACATTTGACCCGCCAGCCTGTGATGGGCACAAACGGTGAAGTGACCCAGCAGACCTAGACACAACTCTCCATTCGGCTCGCTTGCAGGAAAGAATAAGGCAGGATGTTCTTTCTTACAGCCGGCGCAATAGCGCGGCTGCCACAAAGACTTCATTCTTCGGCTGAGCTCACCTGTTTCTTGGAGATGGGCGCAGGTATAGCAGAGTGATGGGCGTAGCAGTAGAGCCTTGATACTTCGTCGTTGGTGAAATTCGTGTCTTGTCATGCAGAAACTCTCATCATCTGGTCGCAGAAACTCCAGGTGGAAGCTTTTAAACTCAGAATCGTGTATCAGGTAGCGAAGAGGGCGACATGTTTGACGGAGCATATAGATGGAACTATATGGTAGGTGATGAAACGTAGTAAGCAAGAGCTCGTCTGGTAATTGCAGTAGAGTTGAAGGTGACTTGGGCATGATGTTTCCGACATCTGGACCGTGCATTTCTGTCACCGTTGTCTCGGCCACTGGAGAGATAGTATCTTTATCATCCGAAAGATCAAGAGTAGGAACGGGGTATCTCTCAGGAGTAGGTTGAAGGTACTCGTAAAAGCGTGAAAGTAAATTTGGTTGAACGGCAGCTATACGCCATCGTGCCGTGGAAGCAGTATATCCATGCATCGTTATCTTTTGTTCGAGCTATTTGACGGGTGCCTCGAGATGAACTGTTCTTAGGGGGGGAGGATGGGCTTTTATAATGATGAGAAGAAGCCAGGTGTGCGATATAAGCTTTGCTGTAATGCAGCTTGGGACGTTATTATGTGGACATCAAGGTATTTTTCTTATTTGTTCCACTTAACAATATCAATAGGAGATCCAAAGTAGCTTTATAAATATACCAAGGCAGAAAGCTGGGTAACTTGGATTTAAAAATTACTTCCGCAGATCTTACAATGCTGCTTCAACCAGCTTTATCAAAATAAATAGCTTGCATGACCCGAAACACTGAGACCCGACCAAAGATATTAGACAGAAATACTCGTCCTCAAGTCGTCGATGAATATCATAATTAATTGTATTATGTAAACTCTACCCAGCGTCATACGTGCACCCGATCCTTGGTCGGGGCACTGACATCGATACTAACAAGCTCGATGTCACTTCTATTGCTTTTCTTATCGCTCCATCCCGCACCCATCTCGGGTGAATGCGATAAAGTCCACGGCTCAGGTCCGACACCACCTTCCAGAGACGGCGTCTCATCAATCTCCTCGAACCCGCTCTGCGCTGTCCTTCGCGCAATTGCGGCAGAATTGGCTGGTCTTCCTGACGCGGCGTAGTCGTAGCTGGATCCCTTTCTGCGTAGATAGGGACGGAGAGCTGGAAGACAGGCGATGATCAGACCGATATAGGCGTCTAGTGCACTCCAAAGTTCTGGTGGCCAGTCAGTAAATATTTGCCAGATGTATTGGACGTCGCGACTCACCGACTGTTGTGATGGATCGAAAGGAGCCAACGTTGCTCAGCTGAATAGTCAAAAAGCGCGTCAGGGAGAAAGCTATGTCTATCAATCCCAGAAGAAAGATACAATAGACGCCGATTTTCACACGTTTGCGCATGTTAAGCTTATAAAGGACCAGGAAAGGCAAAGCAAAGACTTGATGGATGTTAGTGCTTAAAGGGGCTCGGGATGTTATGAACTCACGCGCGAGACTCCCCACGAAATGCAGCGTCCAAGCAACTTGGAAAGTAGTGACCAAAGCCCAGTCTTCACAAAATTCTTCGGGGCCCAGAATTGACCTGCACTGTAAGTTAGAAGGGGCGTGCTGACGAGGAAGTTGTGGACAAACCAATTCCTTCGGATCGGAAAGCAAAGGAAGAGCTGTAGGCACATGGATATAATGTATGCAAGTATACAATAGATAACTACTGCCCAAAGCACGAATCTTCTCTTTACCATAAACGGTGGGAACAGCTGGAGATAAATGACGAGAAGAGATGCTTTGCAGAGATAAAAAGTCGTGAAGTATGGGATAATACCAGCCCACATGTACTAGAGCATCCAGTCAGATTAGAAAGTCATGCTGTCTTATGAAATTACTCACCCGCAACACTCTTTCAAGCTTTTCTGGCTTAACATCCCAATTGGACAAGGTATAATTGATCTTTGAATCCAGCGCTCCCTCCTTCATGAATACCACGTCGAAAGACGCTGTCGCGAATGCTGAACACCATGCCAGTAATCGTAGCCAGTCTGCAGCTACGAGGCTCTGCTTTTGTATCGCTAGCCGCAGGTAGATTCGAGCACCGATAATTAGAGCAGCCAGACTGATGAGGGTATAATTGACGCCCTAGCATGATCCGTCAGGGACCGGCAGATTGAGAGGATGAGCGAGTTGACTTACGAGCACGGCGGCGCCAGATGGCGCAGAAATCATTATGAGACGCCAACAAAGCAAATACAAAGGGGAATAACTCGTCTATACAAAGAGCAAAAATGCAATGATCGTCGCGAAACAGATGACGACAGAAACTGGGGGAAGGTCTTTGATAAGAGGCCTGTCTTCTCCTTCACCAGCCAAGACAAGGTTTCCCCTGGTTTGGGAATGACATGGTCAAGCTAGGGCATGTCAATAATGGAATAACGGGAAGTTCCCCGTCTCTGGGGGCTGATTTAGTTTTATTTCTAAGCTTATCGAGTGGCTCTGCTAAAGAATCACTATTGAATTAGAGTTTGCGCTACGGAGATGGCGACTGGAAGTGGAATCTCGTTACGTGGGGAAGAGAACACGGGCTCCCTAGTACAGTCGCACCATGACCTGAACCCTGAGGAAGATGCAAATCCTCAAATACCAGGGAATAGGAAAACCAGCTACGGATTTACTCCCGTTGGCAGATGCAAGAGGCGGGCAGCCTCCATACCTGCCGCGAATAGGGCTGACACCCATAGCGTAAACGCCATCAATTGCGTCAAGATTTTGCACCCTCGACGATCACTCAAGCGACGAATCAAAAGCTAGAATAATAGGGTTTTCAAAAGAGAAGGGAACCTTCTTCAATCGCGTACCCTGTCTGGCATTACAGCCATGGCAGATAACCGGCTTTCTTTTTCAGCTCTGAGACTCCATCATCCTGGCAAGTAGTACATATATTCCGCGGAATCTACCACCGAGTCTACACGGCCACAACAGGCCACTTCAGGATTCGAGGCAGTCGAGAACGCGGGCAGCCCTTGTCTTTGTGTCAGGCTTAAGCCATGAACGACTCATTCTCTTGGCTATACGAAAACTACATCTCCTCACCATGTCTAGTCCCAGTATCGTTGTGGCACAGTCAATGACATACAAAAAGAGGGTAATTGGGCTAGGTACAAAATGGTGATCTTCGCAAACTTAGGGGGCATGCATAGGCGCGGATCTAACGGGCTGCCCGAGACACCGATGGGCGGTTTTCTAGCAAGATTGCAGCAAGCAAGGGGCATTCACGCACTTCGGTTTCGCTCTTATCAGCAGGCAGGTCAGTAAATAGTCAAGACTATACGGATACCTAACTTTAGATAAGAGATAATAAAGCAAATTATGTACTTTAGTTAATCG
>JABEXW010001320.1:0-13418 GCA_013266185.1 Fusarium sarcochroum | reverse complement strand
TAACTATACGTTTAAACTATCTTCTTATAGTTATATATTCTTTCCCTTTTCTCCCAAATTCTAAACGCGATTATAGTTCCAGCAGTAATAAAGATAGCTAACAGTATTGCGAGCCAAATCTCAGAATGAATTCTCAGAGCAAAATTCGGAGTGCTTTTACCCACTTTCTCACTACTAGGATCGAACCATATGAGAGTTGTGCTGAAAAATGACTATAGGAGCAATTAGTCAGTATGTATCTTCTAGGCATTCTACTAAAATTATTTCTTTTGCCTCGTTCCACCTCAAGTTACTCTAAAAAAACTTACCAAGACTAAGTTGAGCGGTAGATATAGAAGAGCAACCATTGTCATTACTCTTACTTTTCGAGAATCGTTGTATGTGATTTTTGCAATTGAAGCCATGGTTTGAGACTCAGCCGAGTCGGATTCGGCAATCTGAGTCAGCTTCATACTATTAGAAAGACTGAGCTCTTGTTTGTGGAAGCTAAGGATATCATTGTGCTGTATTGATACTTTATTAGAACGGAATAACATCTAGACAAGGGGAGCCCTGCCATCGATCGTGAATCTGATAATAATACCAGAAGCTTTTGAATAGTCGTACAAAAGTTCCGAAGGTCGTTTGTTATGTTCTTTAGTTCAGCTTTGAACTCAACCTGGATGGAGTATGACATCTCAAACTGATGGCTGGCCGTTTGCTCGTGCATCTGAATCGTTGCCATAGTCTCTAAGGTATTTGACAGTATAGATTGGGCGTGTAGCATCTTTTTCTGAAGGTGCTGGATTTTGTTTATGGATGAGAATCCAATTTTGTACTCGCTATATGGTACAGACATTGAGATTTCTTTGTTCTATCTAAGAGTCAGTTGTATTCCCATCAGCGGTACAGAAGTCCCAGCCAGGCCATCTTGATGGCACTACTCTCTGACCCCGTCAAATCTTCAGCAGAAGGACCACTTACCAAGGTGCTTAGTTGCTCGGACAGGTAGTTCAAGTACTCTCTCCAATGTCCGATAGCGGCGGAAAGATACTGGAGATGAAGAGCCATGGGATGTGCAGTATAAATGGCGCCAGTACCCACCAACCTGTCCGAGAACAGCACTGGGGGACTGATCACGAGCCATGCTGATGTTTTCTTACTGAAATGGTATTTTTGGTGAATGCCCGATTGCCGGCACGACCAGGGGTCTTCCAGAGCCCTACCATGCTTTTCGAAGTGACGAATATTGTAGCAAAGGTCTGCTAATCAGTCAAATTTAACATTCAAGACCATCACTAGAGTACTGATTCAGAGATCTCACCATAGCTGGATATCTCGGACCGTGCGTTCTCTTCGTTGTTTCCATGAACTAAGTCACTTGCGACCTTGGGAGAGAAGCTGCTATAGGAGGACATAAAATCTTCATCGCTCGATTTCGATTTCTTCTGAAAGCTTGTGATGAGTTTTAGAAAGTGCGGCGTGATGCTATTCGAGGCATATATCTTTTGGAACATGTCGAATGTGATGCTTAGAGGGCTCCATGAGTTTCGACGATAAACCAACCTGAGTTTGTATCCAGTTAGTTCTCAACACATACTTGATGAAGTATGACGCCCACAGTAATCTGGTGTGACCTAGGAAAAGCTCTTTCTACCAATAATCAGCACACGACGCCTGCGGAGTTAATGCAATCACGATGGGGGAATAATTACATCTAGTATGCCTCGCAACTCCTCCACTGTCGAGACGTATTGAAGATCTTGCTGTGCAGAACCACATGGGGAAAGCTGCAGAAGTCCGAGTTTAGATGCGGTGGTATTAGTAACAAATAGGTTCGCTGCTTTTTCATTGAAATCAGGCTCGAGAAGATGCTCCAAGCCGTATCTGCGAACTTCCAGGCATGGCCCGACAGGCGCTACCCCATGAGGCTGTCGGTTTTGAACGGCAGGTCCAGCAGCCATGTCAACTTTCTGCATTAGGATAATTTAAAAAACCAATAAAATTGATTGTTGGATTATAGAGGTGGAAGTAAGTGCGGAGGGGGAAAAAACTGGATTCGAGATAAGTATTAAAGTTAGCTCAAAATCTAGGCTGTTGTAGTTATGGTGGCGGTGTTCAGCTGCATATGCAAGTAAGACAAGGCGGCCCCCAAGGCATCCCCCAAGGCATCGTCCAAGGCATCGCTGAGGCATTTTTTAATTCCTGACGGGGCTGGAATTCTAAAATAAAACGAGCCTTAAGAACAAACCCATGATCGGCACACAAACTTGCATCGTGAAATATTAGAGCATTACCAACAATATCATTTCTTAGCGTCTACAACATGGCTGAAACCTTACTCGAAGCTCGATACGTCTCTCGAGCAAAACTGACGAGCCTCCTCTGAACGCTGTTCGGAAACGCAAACAATTACGATGTGACCGTATGTGAAGTAGCTATAGCGCGTGCGGACCAACGCTGATAAGAGCCTTAGACCGAGAATGATATGATTCAGGTCACTGCACCGCGTCAACTCACTCAGGTATATAGATTCACTGGAGAAAATACAGAATACCTTGAAGAATTACTGAATTACTCAGCAAGAGATTGAGTCAGTTACAGATAACTGAGAACACCTGCGAAAGAAACTTTTCTTAAATACGAACGCCGGCACCAGGTCAAGGAAGAAACCAGGATGATGATTGTATGACAAAATATCTAGATTCACAAGGTCATCAATTATGACTCGGAGGAGTTGAGACTAAAGCGTTACGAGTAGGGTTTTGGATGCACTGTGTAGATCATGCCCAAATCTTTTAGCCTTCGCTTTCCACGAGGAGAAAACCCCGATTACCTAACGTGGGAGTCTGCTAAGCGGTATGACCACGCGCTCCAAAAAACTCAATATCATCTTATAGTGATCTCCTTCCGATGAGGTTAAATTAGTGGCAGCTTCAACGCAAAATCTGACAGCCTCAGAGTACTCTCTCCCCATCGTTTTTCGGAGGTTGGGTATACGCCCTTTGAGCAGCCTCTGACGCCTCTCCTCATAACTGCCAGTCCATGTCTTGGTCATTTCACGGAATGGCTTCCAGTGCCCAATTTCCAATAAGATAATTCCAAGACTGTAGTAATCAAATTCCAATCGAAACCCGTGTTGGATATCAATGTAATTAGGATGATGATACATGCGCGAAGCAGTCTCAGATAGCCCAGATGTGAAACCCAATGGATCATCAGGCTTACTGTGGTTGAAGCCAACGAGCCATGGAGAAAGTTCGACGTGGATAACCGGGTCCTCCTCTCTCTTGAAAAAGATTACGTTGTCCGAAGTAAGACTCTTGTGTAGCCAACCGACCGAGTGGAACTCGAACAGTGCAGCTGCTAATGTATGAGCCAGCCCAAACCGGCTATTCAGATCCGGAAGATCTTCAAATGCTTGTGTTCCGCGAATAACCTCACTCAAATTGACAGGTATCAAGGGCATTCTAGCCGCTAATGTTACCGGAAAGTCAAAAATGAGTCCAAGCGCTTGTTTATCTGGCTTGTGCATGAATCCTGTGCAATTCATTGTTCGCATGGCCTTGGGCTTCTCGCGAGAAAGCAACTCGCTTAGCTTAGCGGTGCGGTCATAGAGTTTGTCCATCGTCTCTTTGTCTGTACTGTGGGCGTACTTGCGCCATTCTACCCAAACTTGGTGCGGTGGGACAACATTCCGCTGGGTACCGTGGTGATGTTGTCCAAAGTCCCTGAGCCCGTCGACTTGACTAGGGTCGATGACAAGTGAACGAGAATGCGGATCCGAATCTTGATCTAAGAGGCGTGTCATGTCTTGGATATTCATCCTCATTCGAATCTCATGGCTGGGAGGCGTTTCGTTGGCTCCGTCATTGATAGTATTGCGTATGTGATCATGGTTTTTGAAAATAGAGACTTTGAAATAATCTCGTGACACCTCACTTTGCCTGTCATCCAGGTGGAAGTGAAGTTGATCGATGATCTTCGAAAGCTGGGATGTATCCAAATAGGTTTTAGTGTTTTCTCGAGACAACCTTGACTCAATATCATGCTCCAATCGAAGAAGGACCTCGCTAATGTTGTTGAACTGGTCCAAAATGTTGTGGCTTAGCTTGGCTTCGACATCTTTCGCCTCCAAAACACCAGCGGCATAACTCCATGACTGAAACCGGATCATTTCCAAAACTGGATCCAACTGTTTTGGGTACTTTTCTTGAAGCTGCTCGAACCGTCCGTCAATTCTAGTAACAGATCGGTGAATGGCGACGAAACGGAGGAACCTCTCGACTTCCACAGCTCTTGGTCGCACAAAAGGATCCAGTGAGAGGATCCTTTTCACCAACTGAATAATTAGGACAAAGCTGGGCGAAGAACTTGTCTCGAGGTTCGACAACCAATCTGTAACGCCAGTGCTTGATACTTGGGGACCGCAGTGGAAAGAGTGGTGAGTGTTGCCGGGCCTCTTAAATTTCCTTGCTTCTCTAAAGTCCCTCACCCCGGTGCATGATTGAGACACATACGTCACAATTTCTGCCAGGACACACCCGAAAGACCAAATGTCGCTCGATCTGTGCACTGGGCCTGGCTCATAGTTATTTTCCCAATCCTCGCATTCCGGTGCTACGTAGTCGTCCATCCTGTTTCTGAATGGAGTTTCCGAGTCCTCATCTGATGGCTTGAGCTTTGACAGGCCAAAGTCTGCTAGGATGAAAGTATTTTCAGTAACAAGAATGTTCCTTGGCTGCAAGTCATGATGGAACCCAATTAAAGCTAGATCCAGTTTATCCTCGAAAAACTCATGTAGACTTTTAATAGCGGAGGAAAGCCCTGCGAGGGCGGTTAGGACAGAATCGTCTGACAAGAAACCAGTAAGCTGTCTATCCTTGGTCATAAAATCTTTGAGGCTTCCGTGTGTGGCTAGTGGAAATAGAAGGTTGTGCCGAACGTCATCGTATGCATAAGAGCTCAGAAGTTCGACAATATTTGGGTGCTTCAAAGTGTTGAGAACTGCGAGGTTTTGTAGTTCAGTGTAATGAGACTGATTTTTTGAGAATTCTTTCCTGACAAACTTGTCATCATTAGCACAATACTCGACTAGTAACGTATTTGCGGTGTATTACCCGTTCAGGAAAGACATTTCCAAGGGTCTGGTGATCTGGGTTGATGACCACTTCATACACAATGCCAAACCCTCCACTGCCTGCCTATACGCCTGTCTGTTTTAAAGGGTAGAACAGAACCCTTAACCAAGCGTCTATTAATAGTCCCCCGCTCAAAAGTCGGTGCCGTAAACATCCATTGTTCTTTATCGAAGTCTTTTACCTGTCCGTCAGAAAGGCCTACAGTCTCGGTCAAAATTTCCTCTGTGAAAGGAAGTCTCGCATCTTCAAGCTGATCTGCCTCGATGAAGCGTTGGAGAAGGGACGCTCCATTGGCAAGTATCAGTATGCCAAAGATCTTTTTCCCTCGACGGCATACTTGGTTAGCAATCTCATCCCGTCGATAAGCATCTATATCCGACTCGGCGATTGCTATGTTGACTTGTTCATCAGTCATGAGGTGGAAAAATGCAGCCTCAGGAACGAAATAGTTTTTGGAGGCATTTTTAATTTGTAGTTGCTTCAGGTGTGTTATGAGGTTGTTCATATTGTTTCATTGGTATGTCAATTGGGAGCGCATGGTTTGAAAGAGCTTTCAAGTTTGAAGTTAGTGATTAGAACTCCAGATTTCCACACAATTGCTCTTCGCTGTCATAATCGCCGTGATACCCCGCTCGCCGGGGCAGTGCCATCCATCAAAGCAAAGTGAAATTTGCCTGGTGTGGATGCCACCGGCGCCATGTCATGTGAACAAGAAATTCGACTTGGCATTGGGCATCAATGCATTAATTTTTCAGCTCCGTAAGCACTAACATCAACCCAGCCGCAGTATTAGTCTAGTGAGGTTACCATTGACGCCATATAAGCCAGGACTTTGTCTCAGACTCTCACTATTGGGCAGAGCGGCCTAAAAATTGGTCCGGCGAAACTGTCAACAGCCCCCTCGAGGCAGGAGGTAAGTTGTAGAATTAGGTCGCTGTGTATTGTTGTTTCAGTTCTGTCAAGCCTCGATGCAAGACTCCCCAATCACTTGAACACATCTGTCCTTGGCCTTCAAACAAAAGAGGCTTAGTACCAAGCACTCTAACTTTGACAAAGTAATATCTACCGGCACTGTGGGCTTCCTTCCTGGTTGACATGCCACAAGGCCCTGAGTGTACCTAGCTTACGACCACCTTCGGCAGAGAGATTCGTCATACTCACAGGAAAATAGGATTCTTATGATAGTTGACCTTGTATCCGCTTGCATATTCTTTTTCTGCTGGAGCTGAAGCTTCCTTCGGAGCCCCCAACCTTATCCACTCAACTGAGATGTATGCAGGCTCGATTCTTGAGGATTCTATGACGTGGGGATGCTAATATGGAAATAGACAGCTGTAAACATGGATGAATCCGTGTATACGAGGCGACAATACCACTCAAGTAGCATCGGATCTTTCAAGGCTACAGACAGCTCTGAGCTTCCATATGACTTTGTAAGATTCTTGGCAGCTGTCAAGAGATTCCATGTTCCAATATTACATATCACGTGGCAGAATCACCAGCAAGAGCTTGGGAGAGGGGCAACCAGCCAAATCAAAGAAGCCCGCACCAGCCTTGTCCACAGTTTCGCCTTTAAGCGAATCCCAGATGTCGAGAAACATGAAAAGCACGAAGAAACTATCTACCAACAACTTATAACTGAGATTTCGATTCTGCGCCATCCAGTTTTCAGGATACATCCTAATGTTGTGGAGCTGCAAGGGATATGCTGGGACATTGACCAAATCCAGAACCAACACAAAGTCATGAAAGTCCGGCCAACGATCTCCCGTGGTTTTAGTGTATGGCCTGCCCTCGTACTTGAGACGTCAAAATTTGGAGATTTATACCGGTTTTCAACCTCGTCAATTGGGCGGAGTCTTGATATCAATCAACGATTAAACATTTGCTTGGCAATTGGTCGCACAATTGCAGAAATGCAATCTTACCGTAGGGCGCCTCTGCTGCCGTCCAGATCTTTGCTAATTGAAATGCTGAAGGCCTCGCTCACGGTGATATAAAGCCACAGAACATTCTGATATTCCAGAATGATCAAGGCTTTTACCCCAAAATAGCTGACTTTGGGTTCTCAGTAACTCACTTGCACCCGGATACCAGCCTTTCTTTGCCTTGCTCCAAGCCGTGGGTGGCACCAGAGCAGTCTAAGTTCCCAAAATTCAGCTTCATAGAGATCCTTCAAGCAGATGTATATTCTTTCGGTGTTCTTTGCTTTTGGATGCTATTTGAGAGGCAGCTATCTGGCTCTATACGGCTTCCCAGTCTCGCTCATTGGCAAAATAACCTTTTGCCCGAAGCTAAACACCCGTCGATCGAAATTGTATCTCAGCTTAAAGCTCAGAAGGCGGTGATTGCAACCTCGAAGCTCTTGTTACAAGAGGACACAGGTCTCGACACGACGACAAAAGCGAGGCTGGATACTTTCTTCGAGAAATGCCTCGACTTGGATCGTTGGCAACGTCCCCGTGGTATGCACGAAGTAGTAAATCTTATGACTTCAGAACAGTATGTCCTTCACTCGTTACTAATATTAGCGTTAACAGTTGTCATAGATTTAATCCATCACCCCGCATTGGCATGCTGCCGACGAACACAAACACTCCTCTTGGGCTCGACATGAAGGCAAGTAGATTTGATCAGACGACCAGTACTATTATTAACGACACTAGCTGTCGAGTTTCATTAATGTGCTCTATGAAAGCGACTACCGAGTTCGGGAACATGTGTATACAGAGTTAACGGAGAGCTACTTCAGGAACCCGACAAAAGAAACCTGTGTCTATCTCTTGGTCTGCCAGAGACTCAGGTTTGGCTGTCGAGAAGACGATGCTATACAATCTGTTTCGCCTTTTGATGATAGAGTTGAAGGTGAAATTCAGCGGCAGTTGGACCAAATTCGGGATCCCAGCCAATGGTCAAATGGAAATACCGCTCGCGCGTACCGAAGAGCAGCCCGTGAAGGATTGCATGCTCCGGGGAGGTCAACTGAGAAATATCGACACGACGGGGTCTTAAAAATGGCAGAGCTGGTCATCAGGAGTGAATTGAAGGGAGTGGGGAATGTTTTAGGCGCTGAGAGTCCCATTGCCCTGATCTTGAGGCGTTGCCTCGTTGGTTTATTGATGAGCCAGAACCGTTGGCAAGAAGCATACAAACTACAAGTTCAAGTCAATGAGGACCTGAGAAGAGACTTTGGTCCCATTCATATCGACCGTTTGGGCGGCAGGTCTACTCTATGCTCGATATACCAGAATCTGGGTCGCTGGACGGATGCTGTCGATCTGGAGACAGAGCTGGTCGCACAATTGTGTGACAAGTTCGGCGAAACACATGCTGAAACCTTGTCATGCACTCAAAGCCTGGTGAAGTCCAATATGAAGCTGAAGCGCTGGGATGAAGCCGCAAGACGGCAAGTCAAAGCGGTAGAGGCATGCAAGGATAGACTTGGAGTCGAAGACGGAACAACCATGTATGCCATGGAAACCCTGGCAGAAATATACCGTGAGCAAGCCGAGTGGGAGCAAGCCGAGGAACTGGCACTCGAAGTCATAGAGGCCAGCAAAAACGGGTATGGGTCCGAACACCCCTCCACTTTGATTGGTTTGGGGGGGCTCTTACAAACGTATCGGGCCCAAGACAGGTGGGACAGAGTTGAAAGGGTCCTTCTCGAGAACTCGGAGACCTGTAAACGCGACTTTGGGCATGAACACCCCACCACACTGGTTTTGCTGGCATGGCTAGCCAAATTTTATTATGACACTGATCGGGTCCTCGATGGGATGAAACTCCTGGAATCGGCTATCAAAGCTAGCGGAAAGGACCTTGCTACCTATGAGTACCGAATGCTTGAGCAAGAGAGAATTCTGGAAAGAAGAAAAGACTTGGCGGTGTTGCATCTAGAACAAGGAAATGTTCAAGAGGCTCAAACTATACTGTCGTGTTTGCTGGAGGAGTGCCGAGATACGGTGGGTTCTCGGGATCTAACCACTCTTGGAGTCATGACGCTCTTGGCGAAGGTGCACTTTCAACAAAGTCACTATCACGAGGCCATGGAGTTCCAGTCCATCATAAGACGGGTAACTAGCGAGTTATTCGGGCCGATTCACTCCTATACACTGAACGCGATGATGAATGTCGCTTTGATCTACCGCGAACAAGAGCAATTTGAGGATGCCGAAAGGCTGCAGGAGGAAATCTTGGTCGCGTCAACACAAACGCTAGGTAAAAGTCATCCAGATACTCTGTCCTGCATGTACCGGCTAGCGGAGACATATACTCAACACGGCCGTCTGGATCAAGCGGATAAGATGATATGTTCATATTCGCAGCTTCAGGCCAAGAACAGATATCTTGCCGCTAGTTCCCCCGAAGCAGAATTCGTTGACGAGACTCTATCGACCGCTGTTGAAAGGCACTCCGATAATATCCACCATGCAACCAACGATGACAGTTTTGGTACAATAACCCTGGATATGCTTCTTGAAGCGGCGAAACATTCATCAACAATGGTGTTGGCTAGCCATTTACGACTTACCCCAGGCAGCGTTGGGTTGGACCCAGAATTGACCGAGGTGGTCGTTGAAAATGAGCTTATCGGGAATCAGATGTTGATATGTCTCCTTGAGAAATATGGCAACGGTGTCGAAATCACCGCCGATGTTCTTGAATCGATATTCCGGAATGAGAAAAACGGAAGAGCTATACTGGAGACACTTTTGGAAAGGTGCCATAATGGCATGCGAGTCACCCAAGAGCTTCTACAACTTGGTGCAGGGAGTCGCAGCGCTGGTATGATGGCATTTCTTTTGAGCAGGAGAGAGAAAGGCCTGAGACTTACTTCAAAAACGATCCAGAAAGCCGCAAGCAATACACATTTAGGGGACGAGACAATTTCAGCACTTATCGCCGCGTTACCAAGAGGTTTCCAAATCTCAACTTCTACTTTGGTAGCTGCTGCAAGTAATACAAGACTTGGACATAGGATCATGGAAGTTCTTCTCTCCTATCACAACTGCAAGGTACCTGTGGGAGAGAGGGTCCCCATGGCTGCTGCAAAGAACGTCTTGAAAGGGGCGGAGGTAATGGCTGTTTTGCTGGAGAAGCGTGGACATGAATTCCAAGTCACAGAAGAGCTACTCAAAACTACAGTCACCAACTCACTCAGTGGAGCCAAGATCTTAGAGTTATTCTTCGAGGCTCGTGGCGATGAAGTCAAGATTACTGAAAATATCTTGTTCTGCTTAGTCAGAATGCCGTGGAGAACATCTGATATCATGCGGCTACTGTTGGAGAGGAGAGGAGGTGAGTTAAAGATTACAGAGAATGTTCTCATTGAGATTGCTAGGAACGGAGTTGGCGGGGAGGATATGATGGACTTCCTTATGGAAACGTGTGAGGAGCGCATTATTATCACAGATAAGCTTTTAGAAGTTATTGCTGGAAATAAGAGATGCGGGGACGGTATTAGGGCAGCACTGAAGAGAAAATTAGGTTAATATAAGTAAGCTGATATCTTACAGTGAGAACATCTATCGTGTAAATCGACTATTCCGACAACTGATACATAACAACTAGGGATATATAACGATTTAGAATAACAAGAGTGAGTTATGTAATCCATTTATAGTGTTTTCCTACTCCAAGAAATAGATTTACTCTATATACCCATGCGGGAGAAACGCAGGTAAGGTGGCACAGCATGTCCATTACATGCGTCTATCCAGAATTAATGCACCAATCATACCTACTACTTCAGGCCTACACTAAACAAAAGCTAGCCTTCTTCTGGCCGAATGAGTCACACTGGTAGACCGTAAAACACTCCGATAGTACAGAGTAGCTGCATCTTTATTAAGAAGCTCGTATTGCTTCTGACAATCGCAGATGAGAGTGTCTTGGTTTACGAGCCTTCATCGATCCGTATTCAACTTAAAGTCGGCAACCGCCTGCCTTTTTGTACCCACAATGGCATCGAGCATCGAATCCCTCCCAATAGAACTCTTTGAGCCCGTTCTGTATTCGTTAACCCTCACTGAAATCTCTATCCTTCAGCAATGCAGCAAAGCACTATATGCCTCGTTGAACCCATATATCTTCTCATTCCCCACTTCTGTCAATAAACTCTTACAATGGGGATGCCTCCATGGGGAGACCTGGGCTATCAAGAAAGCCGTTTCCTACGGAGCAGATATCAGTGTTGTTGATTACTTCTCTATACGAACGCAAACCCTTTATCTCACGCTACTGCGGCACCAGTACAACACGTTCCGATATCTCCTTGATTCGGGAGCCCAGATAGATGCTAAAGGAGTCAGTCGGTCACGCAAGCGGGCGTTCCGACGTCGATTCTTCGACCCGCGAGATCCCAAGTTTATTCAACTTCTCTTGATGCACTGCTCGAAAGACGAGATTTCCCAATATCAGTCCGGTGTTGATCGTGCACTTCTCTCGTCCGTCAAAATGAGATTGGACCCTAAGATCTGTCAAGCATGGTTGGATCTAGGCGCCAACCCCGTAGACCTGGGGCCCAAGGATGCGCGAAACCCACATTCAGCACTAGCAGTGGCAGTTCTCTCAGGATTAGTCTCATTAACTAAGCTATTGCTGTCCTATAAGCCCGACCTTGACCTCCTGAGTCGTCGGATGCGGAGAGGCAGCGAGACACGCAATAATCTCTGTCCATGGAATGCTTGCCCTATGCTAGCTGCTGCACGATACATGGCCACCAATGGATCAACAATCATGTTATACATGCTCTTGGATGCAGGTGGGGATATCAACGCTTCAGTCACTAGTCTGGTGCGAATCCGTTATACTCCTCATCACATAGGAAAGTCCTTTGTCAAGATGTGCAATATGACCGTCATGTTGGCGTACCTCCTCGCTCTTGACCTCAAAACCGACATAGTGCTAGATCCTACGAAAGGAGTAGAGTACCTGCTTAGTGTAGGGTTTGAAGCAACCCCTCGGTTTCGTGAGGGAGAGGTCTTTTCTCCACTTCGCATGTTACAAGAGAGCTGGGGTGGAACAAAAGAATGTCTTCTCAATGACACGGCATATAGTCTGCTAAAACTTACCATCAAGCACGGTCTAGCCCGAGGGGCGGTGTATGATTTTCTTCTCTCTAGCTGGCACCACCTATACCCCCCCAGGTATATTTGGTTTTCAGTAACTTTACACCGAGTGAGTTTACTCCCAACTGAGATCTACTCTATGGCCATGGCAAGGTGGCGGGCCATTCTGGATCTTCTACTTACAGATAAGAACTTCGACGTGGGAATATCACGCGAGATTGACGGCCTATTGTCCAAGTTCTTGACCATGATACCAGGCGAGACGTTCGGTTATTATCACGGGGTTTCAGGCGAAATCTTGGAACAATGGGCCAATGAGACTCATCCAACTACGATTCGGGTGCTGCTCGAGAAAGGTGCACAAATCGACAAAAGATTGGCAAGACCCCCATGTTCTGAACACTTGCTGGAGGGGCTATATAAAACATATATCCAGTATCGCCATCATGATGAGTTCCGCACAAAGCGGTGGCGGTCTTTCACCAGTATGCTAGTTCAACTTGGTGCAGAACCATTTCGGCTATTAAGAGAGCCCGATAGTCAAAACTGCCCTTGCCGGAGGAATTACTATTTGTCTTTTAAGGAGGAAGTAACACACCCAGACATACTATTATGACATCCTAGATCAAGCTGCCTTCCATCCAGCTTCTAGCTATTAGTGATCAAGACGAAAAGGTTGGTAGATAGCTATAATATCATAGAAGCAGGTTCAGAAACTCTGCTTATTGCGCATTATATTGCACCACTGAAAGGTCAGGACTGCTCTTTTGAACCTACCCAGACACGTAAGAACCACAGTATTATGGTCTCCAGTAGATTAGTCTTGAGGACGCTGAAGACATGCAAATTGAATGAGCTAGATAACAAAATGAGGACATCGACACTATGTGATATGTGTGGTTGAAAGTGCTTTTCTTTCTGGACCAAGTCCAGAAATTGTCTGTCGTCGTGTCTTCTCTCTCGTCTTGCCGTTGGCAGAGGATGAGGTTCGTTACAATTGCATACGTGGTTTAAAGCTGAAGCAGTCAACTATAATTGTGGGATGGAGCACTTGCTGCGTTCTAAAACGACGATGACGACGAGTGGAAGATATTTGATACTAAGTATTTAAAATAAACACCCAGATATCTGCCATCGCAACCACCCCCGATAACGCCGTTCCCATTCAACAGTGAATCCTCACTATAGTGCAACAGCCCACAGGAAAAAGTCAATCCAGATGGTAGGT
>JABEXW010001318.1:0-17914 GCA_013266185.1 Fusarium sarcochroum | reverse complement strand
CCTCTAGTCAATATAATATGATAAAGTATTATTTCACTACAAGGCTTGTCCGGTATCGCGATCAGAGCCAGTTTAGGAATAACAAATAATCTGCTTGATAAGAAAAAAAGCCTATCAACTATACTTTACGCTTCTATGCCCTCGGATACTCAACCCAAGGAGTTGCTTCCAATTTGCTGTAGGGTAATCAGAAGCATCAGTTGTGGATGACTGACTATCCAGACCAACCAATGATAGACTGGTACGAGGCTGACTACGCTAATGGCATCCATCGTGAGAAGCAAAATCGTGTCAGCTGCACAGCCTCAAAAAAATAATCAGTAATCAATTTGAGAATCAACAGAGGGCACACAGCACACAATCGGTTCAGTCCATCTCGCCATGATACTTACGGTTTTATGATACATCTGGTGTAGCAACATCACACACCGTTTCCTCCCAGTGTCATGCAATGCCGCCCAGACCAGCCAAGCATTCGCCACTCGAGCAGTGGGTAACTGGTGCCACTCAAGGGCAGTTGAATGCCGTGTCCGGGGCAGCCGGGGGATTCGCATCTGGGGTCGTTACTTGTCCACTCGATGTTATCAAGATACGACTGCAGGCTCAAGGGAGCCTTGTCCCAGTCCGTCTTGGCCCTTTCCGCCTCAATCCACTCCGCTTGGCAAAGAGATCTCGGGCGCACCACGAGTTATACAAGGGTTTGATCCATACAGCGCGTGTAATATGGAGGAAAGAGGGTGTACGCGGCATGTATCGAGGTATGGGGCCGCTACTGTTGGGATACCTTCCGACCTGGGGGATCTATTTTACTGTCTACCAGCAGGCCAAGATAAGATTACCTCAAGCACATCGTAAGTCGTAAATTTGGAGGAATAACAAGCCATGAAAGTTACTGACGAGCCTACAGCACAACTCACATCAAGACCCAACATGGTGAACATTCTATCCTCTATCGCAGCTGGTTCTGCGTCGACATTAGTCACGACGCCAATCTGGGCAGTCAAAGTCAGATTAATGTCCCAAGCCTATCGACCATGTAGGCGACGTTTCTTTCGCAGAAAACGGGTCTATAGACCGCACTGGCATTATCACTCGACACTGGATGCCGCATACAAAATGTACACAACCGAAGGCCTGGGGGCATTCTACTCGGGTTTCGGGGCCGGTCTACTCGGTCTCTCACATGTGGCTATCCAGTTCCCGACATATGAGTACTTAAAGAAGAGATTTACTGGCAACGAATTGGGCGAGGCCTTGGATCGGAAGGGCGAATGGCTGGGGATGTTATTTGCATCGGTCCTGTCCAAGGTGATTGCCAGCAGCGCCACCTATCCACACGAAGTGATTAGAACAAGACTCCATACTCAAAGGCGTCCAACTGCGGGTGCGGAGTTTCTCGAGGGTTTAGGAGGCTTCAATGGTCTCCGGGGATCCCACTCAGACAACATATTATTGCAACCCAAGTATCGAGGTGTTGTCGACACATTTAGAATAATACTCCGCGAGGAGGGATGGAGGGCTCTGTACAACGGGATGGGAGTTAACACGGCGCGGAGTGTACCTGCGGCGACGGTCACCATGTTGAGTTACGAGTATGCCATGAGCTCGTTATTACGCATCAAAGAGGATGCCGGGACGGGAGTGGAAAATGATCTGAACATCGCTCTACCATAGTCGATAGATATTGTACAATATTATGATTAATCTTGACGCCAAAGTAGGTCTTAGCTCGTTATTCATATAAGGGTGAATATTTCGGGTGCAGTTGTCGTATCATCATGGTTGTCTAGGTCTTCGTTCCCTTGGCTCCAAGCTTCTCCATGACTGATGCCTGCGACGTAGGCGACACCAAGAAAATGCGCCTTGCCAGGATGGTTTTCCGAAGGCCGAAGGATCACGGGGAGTGAGCAGCCAGCAAGTAGAACGACCTGGTCTCCGGCTTGAAGGTCAAAATTCGACATACCCACATGACCGGACAATGTGAGAAACATTGTGCTGCCGCCAAGGAAGGGATCAAAGCGAATGACCCCGTCGATAAACTCTTGCAATCCCGACTCGACGCTCAAATATGCCCAAGGGACCTCGCTCTTTTGAACAGATCTCCCTATCTGTCTGATCCAGCCAAAGAACCAGTATTTTAGTTCATCTGGCTGTCTGGGCTTTAGTGGACCTGAAGTTGACAGTGTTGTAATGTGCGAAATAGTGCGACCTTTAAGCAGCAGCTCGCGGGGTTTGGAATTCTTCAATAAGTCAAGATCAACTTTGCTGTTGCCGGTCGCTCTGGCGTGGAGTTGACTGGCCGCCCATCTGCGCATCGGGAACTTGGCAGGTACTTGAAGGTCCATTACCCATGAAGGTAGCGAACTCCGGCGCCGAAGAGGCGGGAGACTCTCCAGATATTTGAGCGATCCGGAAAGTTTGATGGTGTAACGCACAAAGTCCTCATAAACCCGAGATGGAGAGAGGGAGTAATTGATGGGTAATGGAGCGATCCCAGGCTCGAGCTTGTGCATTAGTGGCAAAAAGGCAAAGACCTTATCGCGAGGGTCTCTCGATCGATGTGTACGTGCACATTCGACGAATCCCGAAAAGATGTCGAACGGTGCAGAGGAAATGCTTTGGCCTTGGCGAGCCGCTGCGGCGTTTTTGAACGCGATCCAAATGGCAATGCGCAGAGACGCTGGCAATGAAGCCCCTTTGAGCGATTGAATTGCTCGAATGCTCCACATCCAGTAAGATGAAAATGCCGTCCAAGAACAGTATGTCCGCCCAGCGACAAGGACAGAGTTCTTGGCCAGCAGATGTTCCTGAAGAGTCCACATGCGAGAGAACCATTCATTTCGGCTGATGACACTCATGACCTCTGCGTCGTGACGGCTTTGAGGGACTATTGTTCGAGTCAGATTAAGACCAGATTGTCATCAAGTTTAAACTTACCAAATCGGTGCCAAAGCCAGTTGGTGAGGGAATACAAAAGGTTCCATTTGCGAACTTGATCCCCCACCCTGGGCCCAAACGACCGCAACGCGTATAAAGGCGATGAGATGAAGGGATACATATAACTCGCTCGCTGGAAGACGCCAGAGATGTCATGGCTCCCAGGACCCAACCATATGAGAACACGTGAAGCAGACTCATAGATGTCTCCCATCAAGGGAACCTGTCTGCTCTTTTCGGCATTGGAGCTCTGGTTGATACAGAGCGCGTCTATCCAGAGAACTCTGGGCCTTTTCTTCAGACGAAGATATCGTAACGCGGATTCACAGTTTGGAGTGACATGAAGAAGCTTGCCATCGCAGTAGACCCGCCGATCTCCGGTGATTGGCCCCCAAACGTAGGACAAGGCTTCGTAACGCGCACGTCCCAGGCTATTTAGTGAAACGCGTTTCAGTGACAGTCGTAGAGTGTCGTTGAAGTGATCTGCGGGTTCAAGAACCGCGACACGAGTGTCTCGTGGGTTCAGCAAGGGTCGATAAGCGTAGAGTGAGGCATTACGGGATCGCTTGTTGCCATAGTCAGGCGGACTGTGAGCCAAGGGCTGATAAGAGTGAAATGAGACGATAATACGCTGTTTATACAATCGATTGAGTAATTGTACGTGAAGCCCTCGTCTTCTGAGTAATATTGACAGCGACAGGGACATTGACGCGCCTCACTTGAGTGGAGAGGCTGGGCCGCTTATGCGAGGTTAAGCAGGAGACCAAACGTGGAAAATTCATAGGTGCACCGGGACCGGTACAAATAAAGTCCGGAAAGTAAGAAATCGCGACGTAGCCAATCAAAGCAAAGCTACTGCGGAGCCACACTTAGCCACAGCACTCTGGGTATATGTGGCTGTGCTCTTATGCGGCGGATCTTACTTGTACCGGCTCCGGTGCAATGGCTCGCCGTGTCCATATGATCGCTTATTCAGCAGACACAATCTCACATCAGCACTTAATGACCAGGAGGGAGTGTAAGATCTCTCGATACCTACCCTGAACATTGTCTAATCTTTTTAGACGCTATATTCTCATAGTGTGTATATAGATACCTATACATACTTAATTGTTGCTCTTCTACTCTAATAGAGCTAATTGGGAAGCAGCCAGATGGCGGAAGATCTTTGTCTGCGAAAATTGAGCAAAATCTGTTAGTGATATAATACAATTCGAAAATTTCCTAGATCTAAGTCTTCTTTCACTATGGCAATGCAGTCTATTTGCCATTTACTACATCTATGAAAGATTTAAATAGTTCTGGCTTCAATTAGATTGACCATCTTTCTAGGCTCGTTTAATTAAAAAGGCAAAAATACGCAGTGTCAAAATAAGTTGAGATTGTGCCAACAAGTGCCAACTCGCAGACAAACAACTCCTCGCAACTTGTCCCCTTACTTGATTTCTATCCTGTATGCACTATGGGAATCCCAACGTATCCTGTGTGATAAAAGCGTGTTTGTTGCTTAGAGGAGCTCTCGTTGGAATGTCATCTCGTTAGAACGTGGGCTTTAGAAAGCAAAGCACTAGCGAGGAGTCAGGGTTTATCTGAAACTGCTCTAGGAGCTCGAACAACTATTATTTCTGATGTTTCCTGGTCTTTGTATCATCTCAATTTCGCGTCGCTTTCTACAAGATAGGTTGTGTTGGGAACTCGTCGAGTGTTGGCAGCAAGTCCCACAACTACGATAGTATCATCTACACAGCATCAGACCCAAAGGGCGGCGAAGCAAATTTGCCCCCAGGCCACTCGTTATTTCTTGAGGACACCTGGATGTTTCCCATGTTCTGATGATGGTAATTGCAGAGTGGCAAAGACACCGTCTCATCGAAGACGCTGCGTGCCAAGATCTTACCTCGGACCCAACGAGCCCGCTGCATTTTACCTACACTTGTAAGCTTTCTTGACCAATACAACGATGGATCGCCGTGTATGGTCTTGTTTGAGCATCGCCACTCCTGAGATCGACACGGCGAAGCCGGAGAAGCTAAGTTTCGCTCTCAGCCAAGCCCTATGGATGTCCCTGCTTGACCCTCCTGACGGGGTTATCTTCTCGTTCGGCCGGATCTGCACGGCATCGTATCGTCGACGAGTAATAGCATGGAAAAGTTCATGTTGCTGATGAGTAGACGGATGTATTCGCAAAGCTGATCAGCGTCGAAGCGTGATGATCTGGATACCAGAGGCAGAGAAACGAAGACGGAATCATCAAAGACAAATGCCTATTAGATTGGCGGGTACCGAAAATTGAAGACCAATTTGGAGTTAAGCGAGGAGTTCGTAATTAAAACAAGAAATAGCCAAAATAAAATTTGTATTGTCAGGAGCTCAAGAAATCATATCATCGGATGACTGAAAAGTACAGGATGGCAGAACAAATTACCCAAAGGGTAGAACTCACGAGCCCACTGACACGAATGATACCACTGCTCCCAAATTGATCCACTGCACGATCTAGAACTAGCCAAGTCGGCCAAGGAGAGGCATACTTGACGGGATATCGGGCCAGGTTTGGGTGGCATGGGCGGCCGTAGTGCTGGGTCATCAACCCTAACCCACGAACAACACAAACTGTTCGGAGCGGACCGACCGATGGTAGTCTTGAGTTGCTACTCTTTGAGAGTATTATCTATTTACAGTAGAACAGTCGGGAGCAGATTCCATCAAGCCGATTAATGACTCGTCCTGAGCAAATCAATAGCGCCTCGCAGGTACTGCTTGTTGAAGGCGCTGCCGCCATGATCTGTCAAAGGAGAACCCTTGCTTCCTCAGCCGCAGACAGAGTAGCCTCATTCAGACCAAAACATGTCAATTTTCTCGGCAGGACGGCTCGCAAAATCACGAAGATTGGTCCGATCGGGCTCTTTGAATCCTGCCATGGCATACATGCACATACATACATATCGTACATGTGCGGTGGCTTCCGTGCTCGGTACTGTACTGGAGACTGGAGAACGAGTTACCCCAGATCGGTAAGGGTTGGCAGGACAAGCAATCCCGCTTTTGCCGCACAGTCCTTTTCTTAATTTGGTCGAGTGCCATGGGGTCGGAGAAAACGGGGTGATGATCCGGAACCGAGGTTATCATTCGTGGAGAAATGAGGGTGGAATGCGGGGGAGTAAGCTTGGTTAAACCTTTAAGGGGATTTCTGGCCTTGAAACGCGCCATGCTTGCATGAACTCAATTAATTGTAATAATCGGCCGAAGAGGGAGCTTGCTTCTGCTGTTGAGTTGAGTTGAAGAGTATTGTCGTGAAGAAGACATGCGTCTATGAATCCATTTACATGTTGACTATAGCCTCACGAACAATATTGCTGTGGTTTGTCAATGTTGTCTCGTCCTATTGACTGCCTCAATTGGGCACAATATGTAGGAACTTTTGTTCACACACGGTACAAGCAGGGGTCGCATCCAATCGTTCCACGGTAACGCGGGCCGGTCAACAAAACTCCCCCTTACCTCGCCCAAAGCAGCACACCACGAGGTAGCAGCAAATTTGGCGGCCGCGCCTGGACAGCAGCCTCTTCAAAGGATCGCCTGAGCTATCCCGGCTGGTCGCATAGTGAGCCGATTAGCTTCCCACCAGAGACAGAAACTGCATGGCGGACCACGGAGCCGAGTAGCCTACTTACTGTATTCATGTAGATAGAGCCAAGCGCCGCAAGCACAGAGTTGGCTCTGTCTGATGCACATGACTGTGCCTCCAACGACGAATCACGAGCTCTACTCCTCATCTCGTCCGACCCCGTCTGGTTCCCGCCAGACACGGCTGCACCGTCCCATGTTCCCTGGAAGCCAAGACCGAATTTTCGATTCCATATTCCCCATTCCCCAAGCGACACGGCAGACAGTAGACTGTGGTGCCCCGGCTCCTTCGCCCAGGGATAGGACTTGGCCGTTCTTGTCAGATCAGTCTAGACCTTAACAGTGTAGCATGGGATCGGCCACTGCCTTTAGCTATCGGAAGGTTGGCCGTCGATCCGTCATCCTGGGCAGAGCAAAGCGACTTGTTGCTCGCCACGAGCAATCAGCCTTTTGAGATCTTGGTGGTTCCATCGGATCTGCAGACCGTGTTCCATTCTGCAGTGGCACGGGATACGTTACGATACACGACCCAAAACCACCATCACCCCAGCATTTCATAACCGAGACCAGAATTATATATATGCCCACGTTCCATCTTCAATTGTGGACTCTTTTCTTTTCGCTCAGACCATCAGCAATCTCACCCATCAAAACAAACATTCAGCTCGACAATCAACAGCTTCAGCGCTGAAACACCATCATCATGGGGTCCGATTCCCTCCACAGCGACAGGCACGATGAGAAGGATGTGCGTACCACATTTTCTTGAGCAAACTCAATTGCGCAATGACTGACTTGTTACAACAGCAGGTGAAGCACGAGGTCGCCGTCGTCAAGACTGCCATTGGAGATGAAGCCTTCCAGCAGGCCATGATCAAGGAGCCCCCGCCCAAGGTCGCAGCTCCTATCCTCATCATCGCCAGCGCAGTGGCTTTCTGCTGCTCTACCGCCAACGGCTACGATGGTTCCCTTTTTGGAACTCTTCTCGCCAACCAGGATTTCAAGGACTTCTTTGCCGTCGACAACGTGGGTCTCGAAACAGGTACGTCTTTGAGCGATTGGTTTGCCTCCTAAACCTGGATCTCGGAAATTGACAATCTACTCTAGGTATCGTCACTTCCATGTACCAGATCGGTTCCGTTTGTGCTATCCCTTTCGTCGGCCCTGGTATCGATACTTGGGGTCGACGTGCTGGTATGACTATCGGCGCCTCCATCATCATCCTCGGCGTCATTCTCCAGCTCGCCTGCTTATCCAACCAGAGCGTTGAGCAATTCATGGGTGGCCGATTCTTCCTCGGTTTCGGTGTCGCTATCGCCGCTGCTGCCGGTCCTACCTACGTCGTCGAAGTCTCTCACCCCGCTCACCGTGGTGTCATCACCGGTCTCTACAATGTCATGTGGCCTGTTGGTGCCCTCGTCGCTAGCAGTGCTGTTCGTGGTGGCCTTAACTACAAAGGCTCCAACACCTCTTGGATGATTCCTCTCGGCCTTCAGCTCCTGTTCCCTTGTATCATCGCCTTCGGTGCCATGTGGCTTCCCGAGTCCCCTCGATGGTTGTACACCCGTGGACAAAAGGAGCTCGCCAAGCAGAACCTCGTCAGGATCCACGGCCACGGCAACCCAGAGAGTGAATGGGTCAAGCTTCAGCTGATTGAGTACGAGGAACATCTGGAGATGGACGGCACTGACAAGAAGTGGTGGGACTACCGCGCTCTGTTCCGAAATCATGCTTCTATGTACCGACTCACTTGCAACTGTCTCGTCTCCCTCTTCGGACAGTGGGCTGGAAACAGTATGTCCTTCCTTATCAGCCACGAAACATGGTTACTAACTTGACATGACAGACGTCGTCTCATACTACCTCAGTGCTTTCCTCGACATTGCTGGTATTAGTAAGGATATTGATCAGGCTAACATCGCCATGGGCATGAATGCCGTTCAAATCGTCTTCGCCGCCATTGGCGCTACCCTCACTGACACCATGGGCCGTCGTCCCATGCTCCTCATCGTCAACCTCGCTTGTGCTGTTTGCTGGATCGGTGTCACCGTCCCTGCGTCGATAGCCAACATCACCGATACCAAGGACCAAACACAGATCGACGCCGTCTCTCCGTCCGTCAGTAAAGCTGTCATGGCCTGGGTCTACATCTTCCAGATCTGCTACTCTATTGGCTGGACTCCTCTGCAGGCTCTCTACCCCGTCGAGGTCCTCAGCTACGAGATCCGAGCCAAGGGTATGGCTTTCAGCTCTCTCTTCACCAGTGCTGGTATGTTATTCTATCCCTGCTAGTGAGACTTATATGATGCTAACACTCCACAGCTATGCTTGTCATGCAGTTTGGTATGCCAGTCGCCATGAAGAACATTGCCTGGAAGACCTACATTGTCTTCTGTGTGTGGTGTGTCATCCAGTCCGGCATTCTTTACTTCCTTGTCCCCGAGACCAAGAACCGAACGGTAAGTTACCCGACTCTGCCTTGCCGTGGAACTTTACTGACTGAGAATTCTACAGCTCGAGGAACTCGACCACATTTTCTCATCTTCCAGCCCTGTCAAGACATCCAAGCAGAAGAAGGTCTTTGAGGTTGACGCAAATGCCAACGTCATCAACGTTGAGCCTGCGGTTGCCGCTCCTAGCAAGGCTTAGGTGTATCAAACCTTTCTTTCGACTATTACGATGGCTACATACCATCAGATATCGCTTCCTCGTTACAGCATTTAGGTTCAGATTGGATGGAGTTGGAGATTAGCAGGCTTCCAAGAAGATGCGCGCCCAGATAATCAGTTTTAATACATTCGTTGCAGATACCACATGAATGAATCGAGCTTTTCTTCTTAAAAGTTTGCTCGTCTCAATGTGACCGGTGTCAGTTCACCAAAAGATAATTAGATTTCAAGCCACCCAGTGATATATCTGCGATTTACTTACTTGAAGCACCGATGTTTGCATGAGCAAGACACACAACTACAAGAACTCACTAGCCATCGCGGAACCAACAACTAATCCGCCCCCCTATCAGCTTGACTAAGGGGCAGTGGACGGGGAGTCTGATATTCTAGAGCCTTTCTAGCCCAACAATATACTGTCCTAATTTTGCTCCTGGTCTCGGGTCCATCTCATATCCGCGGCTAAGATCTCTCCATTCCCAACCATGCGGTTCCCGCACTGTTTCCAGGGAAGGCATGCCGGCCCTCAGTCACCAACTTAGTTTACCATTTCCAGGCTCTATATACCGATGTGGCCGGACCCACCAACCCTACTTAACTAGTCTTCTTCTTAAAAGTCGAAAAAAAAAACCCTTGTAATAGAAATAGTTAATTTTAGCTAATAACACTACCTCCAAGGCAGGCCAGTTCTAAGATTAGCTAAGTCATTTAGCCAAAATAAGTATCTGCGATTTGTAAGAAGAAAATAATAGTTAATGATTCATTGCTTGTTCTTTAAGCAGTTTAACTGAGAGTATATAATGTACCTTATAAGTCTTACTGGAGAGTCTTACTTTTAGTAACTAAAAAGCCATTGCATTTAAGCCCCAGCGTTTTAGGAACAGTTACAGTATAGAATAACGGATATATTAAGCATAGCTATATAGAGCTGAGGTAAATGCAGGACAAATCATGTATTGGAAAGTCCTCAAGAAGATACGGGAGAGCTTCATGTGAAACGTACCCGTTCCAACGTCCCTCGGACCTTACCAGTTACACTTGGCCTCGGTCCAATCATACTGCCAGCACCTGTTACAAACGCCTGCGTGGCAGCCTTCACCACCACCGCAAGTCCAAGAGCTCGAGTGGGTTCGCCTGAAGCAAGTCTTCGACCCACCGGAATATTTCACATGTGCCCTCAGCTTGCCGTCATCTATGCATATCTGATTCATCCAGCCAAAGGGCTTATTTTTACAGCCGTCACGGAAGTAACCCAAATTGTATCTTTCGCCATTGTTGGCGATATAAACGGTCGAGCCAGAGGGAATCAGTCCGGGCCCAGTCGTAACACTAATCTCAATTTTGGCGGCCTCGGCAGCACCAATGAGTAGGGAGAGGGCATAGACCGCGGTTGGGAGAAATTTCATGGTGACTAAACATATCGATCAGCCATGGTCGGTGCTGCTAACGATATAGATCAAATAAACTTACTTGTGGGGGTCACAACTGTTTAAGCTATGAATAATAGTTGATAGATGAGAGGATGATGAGAGTTCTGAAGCAGGTAGAAAAGACGCAGAGGATTCAACTCTTTTATATCCCAGGTCGACACATGTCTTCACTCGGTCTACCGCTCAGTCGAAGTGCCATGGCATGATTCTCGTATAATTAACATTTGGGTTTAGCAAAATAAGGTAACCCCAACGGCACGGTAGAGTCTAGACCAGACGCATCACGACGTTGAACCAACACGCATAACGGGTCTGAACTAACGGCCTTAGACCCCTGCTATAACTTTACACACCAGACGGGGGAGAACTTGAGAATTTTGGAAATATGTTGTAAAGTCTTGCATCAATGTTTGACCTTAAGACTGCGTTTGAAGCGTTGCATACTATGGATGGCTACAAAGTACCGTTTCCAGTAGAGAATTTAATTCCAACGGGAATATATCAAGAATCAGGTATGAGATGGATATAGAGTTGTGAATGGCTTCGGTGACGCTGAGGAACGTGTTTCGGAATGTCGGCCTAGACTACCGAGATATCCTTGATCGAGACTTCTAGAATATACAGTACAGCGCGTAACCAGGGTTTGGGCGCAGTAGATCGTAACTATTTGTTGTAATAGGAGTGATAGGGATAATATAATGCAGGCATGTGTGTATGTATTCCATCTTGTGGATCCGCCTGTGCCGCCAGAGAGATCAGGTGGCTGTGGAAGTGGCTCGCGTCCAGGAAAAGATGGCATACTGTAGGGTGATGCCACTTCAGCGAATAGAACTCCAGCATCATAATTAAGCAAAGCAAGAATTATACTTATCAAAGTATCGCAACCCAAAGATGCATTATTCAATATATAGACAATACCCTCTTAATCTGGGGTATGAAGAATGAAAGTACTAGATGTATACCTTACTGTAGACACCTCGTTTGGCTGCTCTGATGTGCCTCTTTTTTCAGACAGTGTGTGTGGGTTCGCTCAAATCTACAACAACTACCTTCCTCTTCCGATATTGAACATTTGCATTCGTCCTCCGTTATGCTGTTGGTTGTTGGCGATGAGGCATATCAACAAGGGTCTGGGTCTCGGCCCATGAAACAGGGGTACCCAAATGAATGGTGGCCAATGTCCACTTGCCCCTACTAGATCTCGTGCCCGCGAAACGCCACCCTATCTCGCGACTCGTGAGCCGAGAAAAAATAAGAGGCACAGAGTCACGCTATTAGTGATTTTGGCTATCATGATGACTGTCTGTTAGCATCGGATCATGTAGTTATCTTCTTCGAGCCCTGTATGTGAAAAGCCTGAAACCGACTCATCGTGTTCGCCTTCGTGACCGCAAAACCTTTATCTCTGCCGTGGTGTATCAATTGACTTTTCAAGTTTACTTTCATCAAACTTGATGATCAGGCCCCTTCCAGTTTGACATCCTACAGCCAAGACAAGGCCAGATATCTCGTCACAGCTGTCCCGGCACTCGGCAGGTAACCTCAGCATCCAATACTAAGACTTGGTGGGCCTAATAGCGAGGACAGGATTTTTTAACTCTGGATGAAACGAAAGCTGCATAGGGTGTGCGTGTACCACTTTTCCAAGTCTCTGGGGGAGGTAAAGATGACACTAGGTTTGTTTGAATACCCTCATCCTCCCCAAGAATGCTTAAGTCGCGAGACATAACCGCAAAGTTGAGGACTTTATAGGCACACTTTCCGTTTTTTCATTCTCAAATATCAACTGAACGAGGTCTCATAAGTGCCAAAAAGTGGCGATCAGATGAGAAAGTCAACTCCGTACACATATCACCGGAAACGCTGATTTCTCTCAGCTGGTTACCTGTCTCTGTTTGCCATACCTTTGTTTACATGGGACTCTATGACAGAAAGGCTGCCAAAAACGCACCGTCACGTTGTGGGGCTATCAAAGGCCCTTTCCCACGGAGTTCGAAGTCCCGGAACAACTTCTTTCAGAGGCCCTTCCTAGTCGCCAAATCCCATGCCCAAATCACGCTAAGTGAAGAAGTTGAATCCAGTAATGACGCTACAAAAGGCTTTTGGTCTGGAGTAAATGCTTTAACTCCTCATTCTCGTAGCACCAAACTCTGAATGATTCTTTTGCTTGAGTGACTACAGCAGTTCTTTCAGAGTCTGGCGAGTAGTACAAATGAACGGATTCTCTTGAGTGGCACGCGTCCACACTCGGCACACGTCTGCCACTTTTCACAATCCATACTGGGGCTGTTTGGGGACCTGGACTCATTCCTATCATAGTAGAGTCGGGTGAGAAGATGAGCTTTTCGACACCGTCGCCAAAGCCAAAGGAATGGGCGAGGCAGTCACCCGTGGTGAAGCATGCCTGTGATAGTATATTATTAATAAGCCACGGGCGTTCTGAACAAATGAGACCTACGTGGCTTGGTTAGAGTGATGTGCTACAACGGATGTTCGGCACTTGGATATCCCAGACTTGCAGGCTGCAGCCACTATGCAAAAGTATGGAAGAACATATCTCGAGAATGTACTGGCATAAAAATTGAGTGACTTGCCGTTTACTCGAAGATCCAGATTGGCCATCATCCTTTCCTATCTTATCTTGCAGGATCACTATCGTCAGGCTTAGCTAAGTTCTAATCTTGATTGGCTTGGCTACTAATGATAACAATAAACTGCAGGTTCCACGGTTGTCATCACTTGAGCCGTCTGAATGCGGGGTTACGGTTGGATATCATCGGCTCGGCTTCGAATATGGTAAGCCGCGGTCAATCGGTGACGCCAACCCCGCTTGAATAACTAGCCTCCGGCTTTTGGAGATCATCCTCATGATGTTAACATCTTTTCATCCCTGCCCACGTTAATGACACCTTGACACCCTCTGTGCAAAGTTAGACTCTCCACCTACCAACCATTGTTCAGAACGGCACGGCTGACTTTTTCAAGACCATCACCGACCAATAAGCTTCAATACTACAATGGCAACTTATCAAGCAACGGTTTCTTCGGCAAGAAACCTGCGTGATGCCGGCCTTGCCAAGGTCGAGCCTCAGCTGCAAGGTATTCCCGACGAGCTTCCTCTCAGTTCCCAAGGGTTACCCGCAACGGTCTTGACTCCACGTGAGATCGAAATTACCGAGAAATATTCTGTTATTGAACTGCTCGCTTTGCTTCGCGATAGGGAGATTAAGGTCGAAGAAGTCACTCGTGCTTTCTTACGACGGGCTGCATTGGCTCAAGCTGCTGTAATTTGCGCGAATCACACATAAAGAAATATTGTACTGATCAATTTGTACAGACTAACTGCTTGGTTGAACTGATGTGGGATCAAGCTATTGAGCGCGCCAAATACCTTGATTCACTACCCGAGCCCAAAGGAATGCTTTTTGGTCTGCCAATCTCCACCAAAGAACACCACGGCATGGTCGGCGAGAAGGTCACTACCCACGCTTCATTCGTCGCATGGATAGGCAAAGCTCACGGCTCTAACCTACTGTACGACAACTTGTACGATGAAGGCTGCGTTTTCTATGTTCGAACCACTCAACCGCAGACTATTATGCATCTAGAGACCAACAGCGTCATCTATGGGCGAACAGTCAACCCGTACAACCGCGACTTGACCGCTGGTGGTAGCAGTGGAGGCGAAGGGGCCTTGGTTGGCTTTCGTGGCAGCATCTTGGTAAGTCTATACCGCCAACTGCTTCTCAGATCGGGCCTGACAAATATAGGGCGTCGGTGGTGACATTGGCGGTAGTGTCCGTTGCCCAGCAGCTCACAATGGAATCTACGCTTTCAAGTAAAAGTTCCTGTCTCACAAGACAAGTGCACAAGTACTGACGAGGTTTGATAGGCCGACCCTCAAGCGAATCTCAGTCATGGGCTCAAGAGCGATCATGGTCGGTAAAGAGACCGTTTCCTCCACGCCAGGCCCTATGACAGTCGATCGCGAGTCGCTTGAGTTATTCATGAAAGTGGCTTTGGCATCAAAGCCATGGCTGATCGACCCGTCTTTAACAGTCAAAGAATGGACTCCCTACAAGTTTGAGAGGCCACTCAAAGTCGCTGTTCAATGGTGGGACGGTGTCGTGCAGCCCCATCCACCGATGACAAGGGCGCTGAAGGAGGTCGCAGAAGCTTGTCGCAAAGCAGGCATGGAAGTTGTGGATTGGGACTGTGAGCCTTTGGATCATCGCAAAGGCTGGGAGATACTCTCCTCGATGTATTGGCCTGACGGCGGCGAGGAAGCTCTCAAACTTATGGAAGCCAGTGGGGAGCCTGTTCTTCCATTAACCAAGTTCATCATCCAAGAACAGCCAAGCGTCAAGAACTTGACCCAGCATGAGCTTTGGGAGGTGAGTACAATGCGACGATACTATAACCAGGCAGTCCTAACATTTATTCAAGCTTTGCACCAAACGAGACGACTACCGGGCCGCATATGCTCGAGCTTGGACGTATACGGGTAACGAGGACGGACACGAAGTCGATGTGATTCTCTGCCCGCCTTCCTTTGGCGCAGCGACGCCCCACGACCAGTCGCGATATTGGGGTTATACTTCGCACTGGAATCTACTCGACTACCCAGCTGCAGTATTTCCTGTAACGACAGTTGATCCATCCAAAGATCCCAAAGATCTCGCCTACGTCCCGAAGAACGACGAAGACAAGTTTGTGTACGACTTGTACACCCCTGAGAAGTTTGCCGATATGCCTATCAGTCTGCAGATTGTTGGGCGAAGGCAATATGACGAGAAGGTGCTGGCTGCACTGAGAGAGATTGAACATGCTATGGGTAGAAACTAGAGAGTAATTGAGGGCTTGCATGTCTTGAAACTCCAATTCTTGCTGACATAACCACAAGTCCGCAACTCCGCTGCAAAGCCGCCATCAAACGACAAACTTGATTGGCTGAATCGCTCATCAAGACCTTTTTTTAGGGAGCCTTGGCGCTCGGGGCAATTATCGTGCCGACGGAACACTTTAAACCATCCGTTAGTTTTACCGACGCTCTCGATCTCTATGTGCAGGAGTGGTAGATGGCCCAGACGTTAAGATATGCCCAACTAGTTGCGGGTCAACTATCGACCGACTCATGAAAACATCAAGAACTTTTTAGTTGCCAATGATTGGTGCCTTCCAAGTCAACTCATGGGAGTATCACAACTTGTCGATTGGTAATTCCAAGCTCAAAGTTAGATATAAAGCTTTTGAGACTGCCATTTCCTGTTACCTAGCTATTCATAAATAAGATATTACAACCATCTCACTGGTCGCAATTGATCATCTTTAAAGTACATCGACTTGGTATTTCATCTTTTATAACCCACTTCTCATTGAACGACATCATAGCCCAATCATTCCTTCAGCTACCAGCATGTCTCAGAACAGAACTATCTTGATCACAGGCTGCTCTGACGGCAGTCTTGGGTCTGCTCTTGCCATTGCCTTGAAGGACAAGGGTTGGCGTGTGTTCGCCTCAGCGCGCAATCTTACAAAGTTGAGCAATGTCAAGGCCGCTGACATTGAATGTATCCAGATGGACGTTGGCTCAGATGAATCCATATCAGCTGCCGTGGAACAAGTCAAGCAGCTCACGGGAGGCTCCTTGGACGCCTTGATCAACAACGCTGGCACCGGATATAGCATGCCTATCATCCACGTCGATATAGACAAGAGCCACGAACTCTTCGAACTCAATGTCTTCTCCATCATCAGAGTCACCCGAGCTTTCGTACCTCTACTCCTCAAGTCCAAACATAGTGCTCTTCTTATCAACAACACCTCTGGATCTGGCCTACTTGGCGCAGGACTTCCCTTCCAGGGGGCTTATGGGGCTTCAAAAGCAGCAGCCACCAGTTTGACTGAGAGTCTTCGACTCGAGCTCGGCCCTTTTGGTATTCGAGTCATCAACATGGTAACAGGCGGTGTCAAGTCAACCTTTCACGAGAATTCACCCCATCCTGAGTTGCCCGAAGACTCGATGTACAACGTAGCTAAGGAAGATATCGAGTCTTCAATGTCTGGAAACGAGCCCGGTATCAAGAAGCCCGATGCAGCAACCTGGGCAAAGCAAGTTGCTGGCGACCTCAGTCAGCGCAAACCACCATACATGATTTTTAGAGGTGGAAGCGCAAATATGGGTCGGATTGCTACACTCTTTCCCATTGGTACGTTTGATGGAACATTGAAGCATCTAGCTGGGATAGATGTGTTGGAGCGCAAGATGCAGGAGCAAAGTTCCAAGGCAAAATCCCAGTAGCTATGCGGGAACACAGGATAGAAAGACACGGACCCGAGACAGGTGTCCAATATCAGTTATCACTCCTCTTATAACATCGGATTCGGTAGTACTTTAATGCATGTTTTCAGACGATGTATCCGTTGAAATTTGGAGCATCTCAAGTGCTACTCTCACGTGATCCGAAGATGGTGACATATACGTTGGACATGACGAATATGGTGAATGATTCAAGCTTATGGCGTGTTCAATGATATGCACAGATTCCTAATCATGGCTGGATTGAAAGATAACCCCCCTCAAGTGCTCCTTCTTTTCGATAATAATATCTCATTACATGCTTCAGAGGCACCATGGGGGACTTTGAGATCAAATCGGTCGCGGTCGTCGGCGCTGGAGCTGCTGGTAACTTTAACACTATCACCCCGCTAAATCGATCAATTTTGACGCTGATCACCTCATTTTGTAGGTGCTGCCACAGCAGCGGCTCTCAAAGCGGAGAATTACTTTGATCGCATCCGTGTATTCGAACGAAGGGAAACGCCCGGTGGCACTTGGTGAGAAGATTTTCTGTGATTATTGTGATGTCTCGGATCTGATACAAAATAGGATTTACGATGCTGAGCCACATGTTGCCCCAGTTCAGCCTGGGAGCTTACCAGCAGATATCGATAAACCACTGAGCATTCCGAATACTCTGCCCACAACGGCGCCCCCAAACGATCAGGAAAGATATGCCCACACGCCCATTTATCAGAATCTCACGTAAGAAATAATATTTTTTATTTAATCATTTGTTCGAAATACTGACCAAGAGTAGAACAAATGTGCCCGACATCGCAATGTCATTCTCCGATTCGCCCTTCTCTTATGAGCCATTTGTTCCACACTATGTCCCCTGGCAGTACATCGAGAACTACTTTTCGATCCACAAGACCGATGAATTTCTTTTTCTCAATACGACGGTAGAA
>JABEXW010001315.1:0-10494 GCA_013266185.1 Fusarium sarcochroum | reverse complement strand
CTCGTCTTATTTCTTTTGATCTCCGATCACTGCTTTACATATGTTTATCGTGAGTATGCGGTCTAACACGTAAGCCATAGCACTTTTGTTTGTTGTCGCCGAATGCGCACCATCGTTCCTTTGCCAGCTGAGAATGGCTTTATAGAAGGCTCATATCTTCATGCGGAGAAGTGAAATGTGTTTCGACATTCAAGTTTGGCCGAGACACAGGTGACGTAACCCAATTTCGACACCCTGCTTTCTTCCGACCAAAGCGCGATCCTATCCACGCTGCCATACCAGGCGCAGTTTGACCATCACGGAAGGTGCCGGTGCCTGATCTTCAAGGCCATGGGATGCCGGCTTGCCTTCAAAGATGGGGTAAGTTCCCCTAGTCCAGACATGTACGAGCGTCAAATTTAACTCTCCTAGGCCCGCAATGCAAAGGGATTCACCACTGCTAAGGCAGCGGATGGGGGAGTGACCCAGAGCTAGGTTAAATATGAAACGGAGTTGGCAATAGTCATCCTGTTTAACAAGGCTACTTAGTTTACCACAGAGACGAGCTTGAATCCTACCTCGATTTATTATGTATTTGCATGACTCGAAGCAGAGAAGGCATACGTTTGATACATCTTAAAAGACTTAGAAATGTTCCTTGAGGGGCCTTTAAATTACCACTACGAACTTAGTATGAGGTTCACTACTAACACTGATAGTTAAGTAATTATTAATATCTTCGCCTACCCGCATACATATTCACCAGCCCCTTTCCGGCCCGTAGCGACAATAACAGGCCCCCTTTCAATTCTTCTCCCTTTCTTCATTTGTTTTCATTGTTTTTCTCTTCCAAAACTGAGCACCTCTTAGCTCCCGGGACAACATGGAAACCTCAATGACCGGGTTGCGCCACCAAGCTACGAGGCAAATCGTTCCTGTTCTGATCACGCGTATCGCCAGGAGGAATGCTAATGAATAGCAAATGTCTTTAACATACGCCCTCGTTGAAATTTCCACTTGATGCTTGTCAATCTTCGGGTTCCTTAACAACAGCTAATGCTATTTTACTCATGTCGCTTATGAGTATCTCGATATATTCTAAGTGAGCGATCTCTGCAATTGTCAGGTTGCGAATGGGAATCTGTCGTATAACGCGCGTAAACTCTCGCATGATCTTCAAGTTCTGGAACATCGAGAGTCCCTGGGGTTCAAGAGCCGCGACGGAGAAGATGGTAAACAAAGCCGTGATGAGATAGAATATGACAACCCTGAATTAGCGATGGTTAGAGAATGCGGTTGTTATCAAAAGACTGGCCGATCAATGCTGCATTGAATAATTACGCACCAGAAACATTCATGTGCCAGTACTGGTAATGCCTTTTCTAGATAGGTCATTATCGACTTGGAGGCATCGATAAGGAGCTGGAAATTTACGCCATTATCAGCCAAGGATTCCGATTCTGGCAGTCTGTAGTGAGCTTTGTGGATAAGTATGACGCAGTGATGATATGACAGCCGAAGCATTATTGCTTGAGTATTCTTATGGATATCCACGGGCGTCTGCTCTAAAAACGATAGTGTTGGGCGATGGTTAACGGGCAATGTGAGTCGCCAAGCGTCCAAGTCTTCATCCAGACAGCGGATTCTTCTCAAGATCTCGGCCTCTGGCTGCTTCAAGGCGCCTATGGAATGAATGCTATCGTATATTCTGGATTTGATGATTGAGAGTCGGAGGTCCCAGGGATAAAGCGGCACAGTAGTGGAGTTAAGACTTAAATACCGATTGAGGCTAAGGATATTGGAGTTTTGCATCAGGGCATAGTTGACAGGTAGTGTCAAATTGCAATGGTCGTCATTGAAAACAGTTGGCTGGCTTATTCGAAGGGCCAAGTCCTTATCAATGCATTAGCAGACCCAGAAGAGATCACGCGTATGGTGCTCCAGGTTGCTTTTATCATAAGTATCAGTAGTTCGAGGGGGTAAATGAGCACCCATCCTGAATATGAGGCGGGCGCAGATAGTGAGGAGGAAGGATGCGTTTTACAGGTCGCCCATGAAGTATTTGTATATAACCTGACGTAAGCGAGCTATCATCAGCATTTGTTCCGAAAAGATTTCTTTGTCGAGGTGTAAAGGAATATTCACCAGCATTGTCAATGTCTCAAGGCCGTCTTGCCTCATTTCACGCAATATCATTGGGAGCAACTCTTCTATCTCCATCGCATATCTCTCGCTCGTCGACACCGTAACAGACACATCCCTCTCGGTATCATGGCCGAAGATGTCACTCAGCACTAGCACAGCACGTACACAAGCTCCAGCGCTGCTCACTGCGTATTGACCCTCGGAGGACTTCTGGTAAGCTAGAGGAAGTGTTTTCCCAAGAAAGAGATCAAGGCTTAGAACTGGGAATACCAGGGATTAGACTGACAAGCAAAATGTTGCAGCTACTTTCTTAACGAATTGAAGCGGGGGTAGTCCCAAAGCTGCCTGATCTTCCATGGCGGAGTGGGGCTCGAGCTTGGGATAGACAGCATACTGGTGAGTTTGCCAAGGGGATCGAGACTTGTCGGGGATGTTGGCCGATAATCTTGTTCCTGTTTTGGATTCGATCCATTGCTGACCTTTCTCACTGAACAATGATAGGCCGTTGAGGAGATGAAAGCCATCTAGATAAGTATGGCTGCACTGCGTTTCGAAACTGCCTGGTGCCGCTACTGAATATTTTTGGAGTCAGCTTGGGGGCCTAAGCTTTCCGATAAAGAGATCCAGAGGAATCAAATGCCCAACTCACGATCGTAGTGTCCGGGATCTACTTCCACATTCGGTTGATGGGAAAGGAGTTTTGGTTCCTGCAATTCTTGATTTTGAGTGTATAAAAGGTCGGATCTCCTTGTGCTCGCGGCTTGGTTGTATGTGCAGGTCAACCCATGATGTTCGCAGTAGTCACATCGTGGGATAGCTCTGTCGCATTGGATCTATCATTCGGAAAGATTGATAAGCGTGTTACATCAAACACAATGGTTCTCCATTTTGGTGACACAGCCTGCAGCCAAACGATGCTGTATTCTTCTGCACTAAGACTGCTTACTGTCTTACTGTCTCGTGCTAACGAATGAGAAACGGGTACTTTACCTTTTTACTGCGACACGAGTCACATGCTCTTGGTTTTCGTCCTCTCGTTGTTTTAGGCATCATGATTGAAGGGTCTGATTTATCTGTTTTGGTGGGATCAACTTGCAGAAACAAGCGCAGACCTGATCTGATGCCTCAGACTGTTACGGCTTTGAGTTTGTCATGACGTAGCCAGTGATCAACAAACCCAGTCAGCACTAACTCCTCGTGTACGCCGTCGAACGGTAGTTGTTTGATGGTACAGTACCACCACTAACTCATCTCGGAATTGAATGCAAAGTACCTATAAAATGCTCCAATCCGCCAAAGTGCCGAGACTTGAACCTAATCTCTCTCATAATATACCACAGAGCAACGTTCGATATGCGTGAGAACGTTCAGTTTCACACTTCAGACAACGTCACCTTACGGGGCTGGCTTTACAAGCCAGATAGCTCTGAAGCATCACTACCATACCTTATCATGGCCCATGGCTTTTCTGGCGTCAAGGAAATGGGCTTAGACGCCTTTGCAGAATCCATTATCTCCCAAGTCGACATAATATGTCTTGTTTATGATAACCGAGGATTCGGCGATAGCGATACCCGACCAAGCCAAGCGAAGCACGAGATCCTTCCAGCAGAGCAAATGAGTGACTATTCAGATGCTATTACATATGCACAATCACGATCTGATGTTATCAAGGACAAGATTGGAGTATGGGGAAGCTCATACAGCGGCGGCCATGCCCTGTATGTCATCAGGGTGAGAACTTTCGTGAATTTTGCGCTGAGTCAGCGCAAATTCCCCCATGTCTGAGTGCATCCATCGAACGATCCCTAGTCGAAAAAGAGCGCTATCGCAGCTTGTCATTATCAGCTGACTTAGCGCGAATATCAACTGGGAATCGCGGTGCGTATTCTCGAATTTGACATAAAGTAGTGAGACAGAGTCAACAACGATAGGCTGTATAATCTCAGAAGCAGAAGTGGATTTCGGCATATCACCCACTGAGGCTTTCTAGATACACTAACAATGTCGAGGTGGTAGAGGTGAGAAGTGGTACATGATTGATATATCGTCCTGTCTCTTGACATCACTGTGTACTACACAGTGTGTAGGGGCTACTACGATCTCCCACAGTCTCAAGACTTCTGCTCATAACCTTGAGAAGCTGCGACGTGTCTCAAACAAACATCGTCATTCTGTGGGGTTCATCTCATTTCGGCAGTTTACCAACATCTACAACTGGTCGAATAAGGTGGTTGTTATTGACTACATCTGGCTCGAGAAGCCGAAAGAGGCCATATTCGTAGAAGAAGACGATCATGGTGATTTTCCCGAACTCCTGATTTATACATATTTGTAAGAAGATAAAAGTACTCTTAATAAAGTCAATAGATAAGTATATAAAAAACTAATGATATTTTAAAGTACAGCAATTTCAATACCTTTAGTTCTTGCCACCTTGTCAAGATCAAAACAAGACAATCCAGCTTGCCACGCATCGTCTAGTATTTGGAATGTAATACTAGCAAGCTTGTAACCTTTCTTTAATTCAAAGAGTTGCCTTGTCTCATCTATAGTCTTTTTCCATTCGGGATGCCGTTTCAAAAGTGGCACCTCGAGACTGGCTATCACTAGTGGAAATACCAGGCCGTTGCTGATTAGCAAGTGCTGGTTTTCGGGTCGAGCACTAGCAGTCTGAAGTATCTGAATGGCTGCCATCAAACGGCAAAGAACGACCTCGTTGCAGGGAGTGACATTACCTACTTTGTCCCTAAATGCGTCGGAAGGTAGTTCTGTTTTGCAACGCTCGCGTCTTCGGACGTCGAGGATACCTGCCAACCGCCAAGAGTCCCACAGGTGGCACTGGAGGTAGTCGCCAACTTCACCAGGCCATGTCCAAAGACTGCTCACGGCATTCTCAGTATCAACATAGAGTATATCAGCAAATATGTCGAGAAGACACATCGGCAATCCTGAAATTATCTCTATGCCTCTCAATCGTCCTTTCTTCCAGCGATCCTGGGTACTGCGAAAGCTTTTCCAAATGCCAATGGATGGCTTCTCTCGGCCAAACACGAGACATGGCAGATCCATAACTCCAGTGAATTCGAGCACATGTCTAATAGCAAGGTCGTCTTCAGAGCTCAGGCTGAGCAAAGACATCGGGGTGCCAAGACTGTACGAGTCTGCCAGTAGGCGAAGTAACTGCGAGCCAGGATATGCTTGGAGAAACTGTAGCCTTCTTGTTAGCCGAATAAGTCATCCTCGGTCCCTTGCACTAGCGAATAGTTATGTATGTGTCGATAGGGACCTACTTACGTTAAGAGCACATAGTAATATACCTGCGCAGGCGATAGCAGGATGAAAAGTACTATGGTCAGTAGCCAATTCGGCGCGAAAGGTCTTTAAAGCAACATCAAGATACTCCATAGATAACACGGGAAGATCTCCACCGCCCCCATCGAGATATATTTGGATGGCAGCAGAAACTGCGGGAAGAGACTTGCTCTTTGTGGACATTTCCAAAAGGAAATGTTGAATCCATGAGAACTTATTGGTGTTGTAGAGCTCTATAAGCCCGTTATGTAGGACTGTGGTGATGATTAGTTTACCATGGATGCGATGAGCCCCACATCTCAATACACATACATTTCTGGAAGAGCACCTGCGTTAGGCTAGGATTTGGTTTTGGGACGACAGGAGGTGGGATGCATGGTAGAATTGGGCCTGTTGATGAATTTGAAGCTGATTCTTCATGATGGCTAGTGCTCGGAACCCCCTCTTGGGCAACGGGCACCTCTACCCAACGCAGCTGTGTTGAGAATCCGGAGCACTGAAGACCGCGATGTCTGCAGGCAGCACACCATGGCCGCTGCTGGTCGCATCTCTTCTTGCGACGTTTACAGTTGAGGCACCCGCCTCGTGATCTTGTCATAATAGGAGAGTCCGGACGAGACCAGTCTCGAAAATAAGGATCCGCTGCTGGATACTGGTGGAGATAACGATTCTTCACAGGGATGCGGATGCGGAGACGTCACGCGGGGATGTTGAATGAGGCCTGGTGGGGCGCTTAATTGTCGGGTCAAGTCGATACTAATTTACGTACTAATTTGCCGTTTCACAAGCTCTCCCAACTCAAATACGCATACTGATTCCAAGGATTCTACTGATCTACGGACCCGTAGATCCCGTCTCATCAAGGATGAAAAATCCTATCAATTATCCTAACAGCCTCTAAACACTCCTCATCTTGAAACCGCGGAGACACTATCTGAATAGATCCTGGTGCACCGTCCGTTGACTTTGGGTCATCTGCGCATATTTCAGCCAAAATCCAATGTGATGGTTGTGTCAAAACTTGGTGACAACTTACAGTCAGCTACAAACGCCGTTTTTGCAACTTGGGGTTCAGGATCGTCTAGTGCCGATGCGTAACCGTAAGGAATGACAGCTGCTGGGTACTATTTTACATTGTTAGCCAGTGGCTCACACAGTTAACTCAAGTTCTATATCGCACTTACGTCGAGTACATTCCACATGACTGTATAGACGGGTATGCCAAATGTATCGTGGGGTAAGGCAGTACCAACAGCTCCAGGTGCCATCACCACGTCAAGCTCATATTCATGCCAGGTATCCTTCCACGCCTCCGCATATGCCCCTCGGGCCTCATTGAGCTTGTGGAATTGAGTCGGAATATCGAGCTCGGATGAGACAGGGAAGTTTCCACTAGAGAATGGATGCATTCCTCTAGCAACGGATGCAACAAATGGCTCACCCATATTCTTAGCTGTCGTTGCGGGGTCTGGACTTGCAATCTTGAAGAATTGATAACCAATCCTGGCACCCAGACTGACACTGCGGCGAGGATCGATTGGGAGGCGTACCAACTTGTGGCCAGCCTTTTCCAAGACAGACGCCGCTTTTGCGAGTAGCCGACGAACCGGGGGGTGCAAAAGATATTCTTCGTCCTCGGGCAGGATGCCGATAGTAAGTGGCCCGTCCTTGGGGTTTAACGATCTCCATGGGATATGGAACGCTGACGCATCGTACTTCCAAGGTTGCAACTTTGTGATTGTTTCCATAAAGAAGGAGAGATCACCAACAGAAGTTGCCAACGGACCTGCAGAAGGCATCACGCTAGAAACCCAATGGATAGGAAAAGGAGAAAGGGCTTGACCTTGAAACGGGATACGGTCTACGGTTGGCTTGAAACCGTATATGCCGCAGCAAAGGGCTGGAATACGCACAGAGCCAGCTAAATCAGTCCCCACACCAAGGATTGACCCACGAAATGAGACAAGTGCGCCTTCGCCTCCCGTAGACCCTCCAGCCGTCAAACTTGTGTTATTTGGATTAAGGGTTCTGCCGAAGATGTTATTCTCAGAATCTGCAGTCTATGAGCTCAGTCAGTATCTGAGCAACTATCACTCATATCACATAAACGCAACTTCTTAAATGCGACATACCATCATAGTTTGAGGGATGTTTGTTTTGCAGTAGAGAATTGCTCCAGCATCTATGAGTAGCTTGACGAGGGCTGCGTTGCCAGTGGGCAGTGGTCGCTTGAGAAACTCAACGTAGCCCACAGTTGAGTGATACCCTTCGACTTGAAAGCTATCCTAGGCAATATTTAGTAACCATTGTTACGAAGTGAGGTAGAACAGCCTATACGCACCTTCAAGCTGATTGGCAAGCCGTGGAGGGGGCCAACGGCCCTGCCCGTCGTTGTCAGCTGGGTATCCAATTGCCTCGCTCTTTCTATTGCCTCGTGAAAGAATATCTCAGTTAAGCACGATGTCTTTAAATCATTAGCAGCTACCAGATAAGAAGAAAAAACGGTGCCCAATCAAAGGATGACATACTAGCTGCTGGGCGACAGCTGCCCGTTTGCAGAACGCCACGACAACATCCTCAGATCTCAATGATTGAGAGTTGATTCCTCGCAACAACTCCCGAGCAGTAAAGCATTCTGTAATCTCGATCTCTCTTTTGGTCAGGAGACCGGAAGCTTCGGCGGCTTTCAAATCGATAAGGCGACCCTGCTGTGGCGTTCCCATACCAGAAATCCGATCCAGCTTCTCTTGACTTAACACCCATGATGGTGGAATCGCCTGTTGTTGCTTCTCGCGATGTGCAGCGGCAAGCACTTCCCAAGTGGCCATGGTTATGATGATGGTGTTTAACAAGAGTAAAAGACCTTGGCATAAACGATTCAAGATACCTTTTCAACTTATAGACTTACTTGAGCTCTTTTATATACAATATATGACACTGCCTACCGGTTGTTATCTTAGTGTCGATAATTTATTCCTAATCCGGTCAACGTTTCCGCAGGTTCCCGCAGACTTGGAAAGCTTGACAAGCATTCCATAAGATCTTCCCCACGTGAATTATGCACCTGCGACAAATGTGGGGATGTCAAGCCAACGTCAAGAGCCACTACTCGACAGGTCTGTCTTCTGTTAGAGGAAGAGCTCGTGGACTAACTCGTACCGCGTGACTTTTACTGAGGAAGTCAGAATCTGTGAAACGGCGAGTCTTTCATCGTCAAACGACTCCAAGCTAGGGATCGTGCCTAGTTATGAATAGTAGAGTTGGCTTAGCTGTGATATATAATCTTCCTTAGGTAGAAGAAGCACTTTCGCCTAGTGTAAAAGCAGCTGCTCATGTTCCGTGCTATTAATTCACTAACACCTTTACGGACATCCAGCTCTTGTCATGCGACAGACGAGACAGGCAATCATTTTGAGTTCAACCCGAACTTAATAGGAATACAGCGATAAATGATAAAGCAACAGCTACCTAGTGACAGCCTCTAGCTAGCGCGTCATTTTCAGGATCACCAATGCTCGTCGTGGTGTAACTGCCGAGCTCAGCTTTACGCTCAAGTCGGCGAACGGGACTTGATAGATTTCTGGCACATGATGGAGAATAAAAGCTGGTATTTGTCGCTTCATTAGTGGGGAAGACGCCTTAGAAGTTGGAACTAATAGTGTGGAAACTCAAGGGCGCAATCACTATCTGAAAAGAGTAAGACAATCCGACGTCCAAGCCAAGCATCCAATTGGAGATACTCAATCCAAAACTATACGGGGCGGTAAAGGTGGACCATCCAATGCTCCACCTCCAACTCCTTACAGCCTTGTTGGTATTTGCCGTAGATTCTACCGATCGGCCATCCCAGACATGAAACAAAGTCGGCATAAAGCTTCGTAATATCTTGTTAATCTTAAAAGAAGATATCAAAACTTCCAATTAATCGTCAAATTTAAGCGATTTGGAGGTGGCCGCCGCATAAACAAAGACAAAGAATAACGTAAATGTCCACTATACAAGTTTCAAGTTGGCTTGAAAACTGCTTTCAAGATTCATCTTATTTTCATACTTGACTAACCACAAAGCAAGAAAAATTCTCAACTTCTTTTGTCTCGACTCAGCCAAGGTGAGCTACAGTCTCTACGATGTTGCGATCGTTCTTGCGAAGGGCTCGTTGCACTGCCTCTCCAACATCCTCAAAAAGTCTGAGCAGTAATCAAAGTCCAACGCCTTACCGTATGCTCGCTTACACGATAACATGCTTCCGCATCTCTTCCCGCGCAATTGCATTACTGACCTCGATACCAGCACGGATGCCAAGATTGACCCGCGATATCTTCCTCTAATGCGGGACGATCTGACGACCTCATCATCTAAGATGGTCGACTATGCCGTGTCTGTCAATGACAAGAACGTCGACCAAACTATTTCAAAATTCATCATAGAATCAAATGACTCAAACAACCACATATACCAAATTCTCCTTCGTTACCGCCCCATCCTCCTCGGTGTTGAGACCAAGACAGTCGCACATACAGAAGCTGAGGCGCGTGTTTAACTCGGTATCTGGATTGCTTCACATATACGACGGATCTGGTCGTTGAGCAGTAGTCTTTTCCCAAGCCAGGCGAATAAGCTAAAAGAGACACTGCTGGATGTGGCTTTCCCACTTATCCAGGTTCAGTCTGGCGAGTGGTCTTTGATGTTTGCGCGTCTATTTCCAAATCAGAAAAGCCCGCAGGATTTCCATTCCACATTGTCGTCTATGATAAGGTTGACATGGGAGGAACCGGTTCCATTGCTGAAACTGACCAGCTCCTTCGACGACTTAAGATCATAATAAGGGAATGGGGAAATAAGGATTCCGGAAACGGTGAGCGACAATCCTTGACATGGTGACACAAGGTGTATAAGTAATATCGTTCTTAGTCTGAGGATCTAATAAATTGTAAATAATTGTCCTTTTTTATATTAATAGTAGGCTCTTTCTATAAGAGCTGTTAAATAATACACAGTGTATATAAGCAGCTTCACAGTTTAAGATATATTAATTTTTAATAGGAAAGATATAAC
>JABEXW010001295.1:0-26297 GCA_013266185.1 Fusarium sarcochroum | reverse complement strand
CACTTCCCACTTCCCACTTCCCCAAAGCCCATCATGGCTGAAGTTCAACTCTTCTTCCCGGCGTACGCTCCCGAGCAGCTCGAGCCAGAGATCACTATCGACCGCGTCGAAGAAGATCCCCAAGTCGTTAGCACTCGCGCTCCTAATGGCAGAATCACCCGCCACTCTCACTTAACTGTTCGAGAGAAAGTGAAGATTCTGGAAACTGTTCAGCTCATGGCAGACGCCACCGAGCCCCCCATCACCATCACGATCCCCGACTGGTTCCGGATGCTTCACTCAATCTTCGAAGACTGGAACGCGTCCCGCAATGCTCCCAAGAACCCTACTCTCCCCGACCGCAAGTTTGAGCATACCCACATCGAAGTCGGCTATCTCTGCAGCATCTCGTCGATTACCTCGAGGAACGCGATGCCATCATCGACCTGAAGGACAACTGCCGCTGGGACACTATGTGCTCCAAGTGCTGCCTGCCAGCCAGGACACGTCGCGATGAGGACCGCATTTCGACCATTGCCAGTGAGCCCATTACCGCCGATGATGGCATCGCACGCGACTTCCTCAACCCTCCTAAGGTGTTCTCGTCTGGCACGAAGCGCGTCAAGAAGAACAAACAGGAGCGTCAGACCATCCTTGACAAGCCTCAGACGCAAACGTCGCTTGTTCACAACGAACACTCCATGATGATCGGCCCCGGAAAAGACATCGTTCTTGCCTGACCCCTCACGCACCTCGTTGGGTCCCTAGAGGAGCGTGATGCTGTCACTGATATCAAGGATAACTGCAAATGGTACCTCGTTTGCATCAAATGCCAGCAGCCAGGACACAATGTACAGGATTGCACGTTCAAGCCCAAGTGTGCTCGATGCGATGATGCTCCTCACATCACTCGCAACTGCCCGCGCAATGACGATGACCGCATTTCGACCATCGCAGAGGAGCCCATCACCGCTGATGATGGCGTCCAGCGAAACGTCATGGACCCTCCCCGCTCCGTTCAAGCCACCGCCAAGCGAGTGAAGAAGAACAAGGCCGAGCGCCAGACTTCACTTGCCAAGCCTCAAACTCGGCAAGGCCTTGCTCGCAGCGAGTACCGCGGCGCGATGCGCAAGCTGCACCAGCAGAAGGAAGACAGTGTTACTGGTGGCCAGGTGATGATGGGAATGGGAAGGACATGGTAACATGGAAGGTTGTGGCAACATGGAAGGTCTGGAATTGACATGACAATGTATGAGTTTTGATAGACATCTAGGATCAGGAAACCCCGGCGTGGGCAAAGCGACCTAAGAAAAACACTTGACAATCAATACACGTACACGACGAGTTTCGACGAATGAGAATGTTTTATGCTGAGAGATGAGAAGGACTATGGCACTCGGGATTTGTAGATTTGTAAAACTTGGACAAGAACTATCATAACCTTATCATAATAGTATATAAACATCATCATAAGTTTATATAGTTGTTTTTGTAACCAGGACATAGGTCGCCTTTCATCATACCGAGCGGCAGTCTGTTTTGAAGTAGTGTTAGATTGTAATACAGTTTTTGCCTTCAGATAACGTTTGATCGAAGTTTCCGTTCATGAACGACACGATCACGAGGGTCACGAGGGTCACATGAGATGGTAGTGTGAAGTGTAAGATAATTCATTAATAATCATTAAAGAGATGCTGCTTTACATATCCATAAGTCATAATTGTTCCTTCAATCATCCCATTTACAGGCCTCGGTGCTTCTCCTGGTGAGAAACGCTGTGTCGTCGACCGTGGTCGCTGGGCTCATTATCGTGAGGAATCTCAGAAGGCACATGCTTCTGCAGAACAGAAGGGGGAACCTGAGCGGCGTCGGTAGGATCGGCGTGGGAGAAGTTGTTTCTGTTGCAAAAGAGAAGCGTTAAAGAGTGATATCTTTATTTAAGGGATGCCGAGGTCGGGCTGGTGGAGGACTTACGACTGCTCGAAAGTCTTCTCCTTGCCAACAGTCTTGCTGCCGTCGAGGTCGCTGTCCACGCGAGGATCAACCTTGTTCAAGGCATCGGACTTGTGTGGGCCCGCAGTTCCGGGGGCTGGGCCAGTTCCGTAACCAGAACCAGCTCCGCCAAGTCCGGCGCCGTGAGGTCCAGCACCAGTAGCGCCAGTACCGCTCAATCCGGAGGTGTGAGTACCGGTAGGGCCGTGGGCGCCTGCACCGTGGCTTGAGAAACCGGATGTGCCAGTGGTAGTCTGGTCATAAGTGTTGGGCTGGTGAGTACCGTGAGTACCGTGAGTACTGGCACCACCAAGGCCGCCAGCGGCTCCTCCGAGACCTCCGACACCAGCACCGTGACGGCGGGAGCTATCAAGGTCGGAGTCAACGCGGGGGTCAGCGGCGTTAGCAGCTCGGCTGGAGTGAGGGCCTGTAGTTCCTTCGGGAAGAGAGTTGTCGCGGCCAGAGAAGCCACCAGTAGCTCCAGTACCACCAAGGCCGCCGGTAGTGCCGTGAGTGCCGTGAGTGCCAGCACCACCAAGACCGCCAGTGGTCCCGTGGGTACCAGCACCGCCTAGGCCGCCAGTGGTACCGTGAGTGCCAGCACCACCAAGACCGCCAGTTGTGCCATGAGTACCAGCACCACCGAGACCGCCGGTAGTTCCATGAGTACCAGCACCACCTAGGCCGCCAGTGGTACCGTGAGTACCGTGAGGAAGGGTGTCGTCACGGCCAGCATAACCGCCGGTAGATCCAAACTCGTTGGAATGGCCTCCAAGACCTCCGACACCGCCAGCACCGTGACGGCGGGAGCTATCAAGGTCGGAGTCAACGCGGGGGTCAGCGGCGTTAGCAGCTCGGCTGGAGTGAGGGCCTGTAGTTCCTTCGGGAAGAGAGTTATCGCGGCCAGAGAAGCCACCAGTAGCTCCAGTACCACCAAGGCCGCCGGTAGTGCCGTGAGTGCCATGAGTGCCAGCACCACCAAGACCGCCAGTGGTTCCGTGGGTACCAGCACCGCCTAGGCCACCAGTGGTACCGTGAGTGCCAGTAGCTCCATGAGTGCCAGTGGTATCAGCGCGGTGATCCCGATCAGAGTCAATTCTGGGGTCAGCAGCGTTGGCCGCTCGGGAGTTGTGGGTGCCGTGAGTGCCCTCAGGCTGCTCCGAGGACTTGTCGGAGTGGATAGCTTCCTTGACCTTGTTGATGAGAGAAGACATGGTGATTGTTGTTTATGTTGTTGTGGATGTAAAGTCTTTGGGTATTTTGTAGTAGAGGTGGGATATGAAAGATGCTTTTGGGTATCTTGAGAATGCTGTTGTTGTTTATGATAATGAAGAGGAAAAGACTAATTCGAGGTGAGATGTCGTGAATCTTATATAGGTGAAAGAGGCCATCCCGGTAATGTACATCTCGATGCCTTCATCAACCGCATTGGCAAACCTGGCAGGCACGCATAGCCCAGACTCTGCGGTTTACCCCTCCACCGACCTCATTCCGCGTCATAGCTTTCCCCGATCTTTGGAGATCTTTGAGCTTGTCCATGGCGTGCGATTGGTGAAGGGCTCCGTGCTGGCGCTGGTGCTGGCATGGCAGCCAGGGACAATCTAGCGTCATGCCACGCGAGGAATGACGTTAACGACTTTGATGTTTGTAGTTTGTACTGTAGGGCAGAGACATGAAAGAACAAGCATCAAGCACAGGAAGCGCGTTTTCTTGCTCTTCCAACACGCCAAGCTGCTGTTGTGGAGTAAAAGATGGGATCTGATAGGCATGACGGAGGAGGCTCTCAAGTGGGATCGACATTAGTGATCCGAGTTTGGCTTAATCGTGGCGAGTCATGATGTGGCTTTGTGGCTATGGTGGCTGTGGTGGCGCCAGCTACCCCCGGTTGCCAGCAGCTACCCCGCGCTCAAAGTTGGAAGCAGCTCCACCAGCCACCAAGGCAGCAAATGATGCCAAGATAGTGGCCGTTTTTTCCGACCTAACAAAGCAAAGACACGAGACAAGGACGAGACAGTATGACAACATACCATAGCCGCCGGGCCAAGAGCTCTCATGGCGGTTCTAGAACTCTGTAGCACGCCTAAAATCAGGGTCACGGGGTTCCACAATGACGGAAAATCCCAGCGGATGCCGTGAGCTGCTTGCGCAAGCTCTATCCCGTCCATCTAGCTTGCTGTTCCTGTTTGTCAATTTCCGATGTTTGCTGCCAACATAGTACTTCGGCGTAAGCCAGCCCCTGCTTCCCGGGCTTATTCTTGTTGTAGATCTCGATGATCATGGAAACAAGACGGACGGACTAGACGGTTAAGCACATCTCCTGCATGATAGTCAGGTCAGTGGGAGATCAAACCGAAACATCCCGGAGAATATGCTCGTGACCACACATCACGTACTCGTACTGCATGTACAGACCGCTCACTTCCAAGATGGGATTTTACCGTACGACAGTACTGTACTGTACGATACAGTACGGATATCCTGCATTTGAAACCCCAAAAAAGATGCCGTTTCCATTTTGAGTTGCAGATCATGACAGCTGTCCCCATTGTTTCATCTTGTAAGATGTCGTGTGGGTTCGTAAATAATGACGTCGAACTAACAACAGAAGAGTCTTGACGTGACAAGTTTCTATTTTCATATTGAGGAAACAGATGGGGCAAATCACAATCCCAATTTCACTTGATACGTACTGTAGATAGAAATCACGTACGAATATATTGATTAATTAGGTAAAGACTTGCCATGACCGTCAATCATAGCCAAGGGTATCCAAATCCGACTTGTTCAACGCCAAGTTCCAACTCAAAAGACATCAAAACAAGGAAATCCTCCACCCATCTTACGCATTAGTTCCCACCCGGCACGGCAGTTCGGAATGCTCCAGGCAATCCAATCACATCGCCGAGACTAACAAATAGCCAGCTCTGATCACATTAGTCCTCCAAAAGTTCTTCAGCGGAAACGTCTGTTTCTCGTTTCTCGTAGCGTAGAAGTCTTAGACACGGCTGCGGAACCAGGGCCTGCGGCGGTTGTGGTGAGCTGCCTCTGCGCGGGCAACGGCTTGCTCACGGCGGCGAACCCAAAAGAAGCCAACGAGAGCAGAGACAAGCCAGAGAAGTGCCGACAGAAAGGTAAAGGCGATGACAGCCTTGGTCTTTCCACACTGGTCTCCGTGCACTGGGTGAACATTGTCCCAGTCAAAGACACGGCCACAAGAGGTTCCAATCAGCTGTTGAGAAGGTAGTTAGTAACATGTTCAACTACCGAAAGCCAAGTTTTAGTTTTAGTCTGAGACTTACATCGACGAGAAGGCCAAAGGCAATCCACCAGTTGATAGAGATGAAAATGTCCAGAGGCCAGTGCACAAAAGTGCTTGAGAATGGAATGAGGAGTAGTAGAGAAAACAATATACCGAGCGCGGCGACAACTTCGGTGTAGATGAATCGGCCGAGTTGCCATGAGCTTGCGCCGTGGGTATTGTGAAGATATTGTCCATTAACGCCTGCGACGATGGCGGCAAAGACCAGTTCTGCCGCGCGCAGGATCAAGCTAACAATGCGATCAAGAGCCATGGTTGTGGTGCAGCTTGAATTGCCAGTGTAGTAGAGTATGTATGTATGTAGTTCTTTGGGGTTTTTGGAGATACTGCTCACTTACAACTACCAGCTCTCAGGACCACGTCCGTTATTTATCTTGAACAACTCGTAGTGCAACTCACGAGTCCCTCGAATATTCCACCACATGACAATGACGACCTCCCTCAACAGAAACTCTGATGAAGCCTGTTTGAGACCATTATCTTGGCCCTGAAGCTCTTTGACACGTCTACCGTGGCTCATTACAGGTCACCAGCACCAAGAGTTGCGATATGAGGTCATGCGGACCAGGCCTCAGTGAGAGGTGTGGTGAGTATGGCGCGCTGCTATTCGACCATTTTCTCCTTGCACCGCAACCCAGACAAGGACCCTTCACTATTCTGAAACACAAATGATGTCGCAGGCCAAAAGAAATGGCCAAAACGACTGGACAATTCATCACCGTGAGAGCCAGTTTCTCTTTGTTCTGCAGTGAAACTTGTCTTGGAGGAGAAAAATCATCAACGTCAGCTGCCGCGTTGCGCCGATCATGCCACGTCTTTTGCCAAGTAGCCTACCCTTGAGCCTCTTACATCGTTCAAGGCGCTTTCATTCACGGCCCACGGCATTAACAACCCGAAATTGGCTGCTTTAGTGAATTGTTAACGTCTTCCAGTTTCACTCCGATTTCTGGGCTGACGAAATCTTCATGGCTTGTAAAAGTTTGTTGTTGGTTGGTCGAAATGCCGTGATGCGCTGGGCATATATCATGATCAGGCAGATTACGTGGGATGTAACGCAATTTAAGCGAGCAACAAGCCTGTTTTCTTTGCTACGTTTAATTTGTTTACTCTTTAGGATGAGATGACGATAGACTTGTAGGTAGTAGTTGACTGAATGTTGCTTGCCATAGGTATGAATGACGGAAACTTGTGAATATAACAAACTGACTGAATGTGTGAACCATGAGTTGACGATTACTCACAAATTCCCAACCGTACCGCAAAGAGAAAATAACAAACCTCCGCAGTAGTGCTTCTAGACTGTATGTGTGTCTTTACTAGACAGAAAGTGAGTCGTCTTTTCTTGAGACGTTGTAATATTGATGCTAGGCATATATATCTTGTCAATACCACTGGTAGTGTTCAGGCACCAAGCTGTGGTCGGCTATGTAAACACAACCCTTCTATACTATAACCATTAAAAAAGTCTTGTTTTTATTTTCGATTCCTTCCCATCATATAATAATATTCTGTGAATCATGATACCGCCCATCTATCTAATCATCACTTAGATGATGCTGTTGAGCGCTTAATAATCATTGACCAAATTCGCTACCCTAGACTTTGCAACCGACATTTGGGTCTCAGCCTTACATTTCACGACTTCACTCAAACGGCTGCCTATCCTGCAAAGTCATCAGCAGCAACACTCATACATCTCAATCATGCACTCGTCATAATGTCCTCTCCAATTCCTCAAGCCCTCTGGGGCGCCCGCATTCCGCTACACATCACCCACCCCTCCTCACCGACAACGCCATTCATCACCAGCATTCCGCGCTTCAGCTACCTGGCCCTTCTCATACCCAGGCTGTCCACCTTTTTCAACTCGCCCTGCTCAAGCTTTCACTTTGAGGATGTGCAGCTGAGGAATTTGGCCGTGGGGTTGCTGGTCGATCTGTACCAACCGAGTCTCCCGTGGAGGTTGACTGTGAATGATGGAGTGGGTTGGGATATCGCGGATACGTTTCTTAACTGTGTAAAAGAGGTGAGTTGCTCAACGTACTCAACTGATCAGCTCGATATAAAATCTTGTTGGAGAGCGGAGTTGATATAACTCAATAACATGAGAAGAGAACTGACATAACCAGGCCGACTTCATCCGCAACGGCAACGCAAATCAAATCATGAAAATGTCAAAGGAAAACACCACTCAACTATGGAACGCAGTCATCGACAACGACCACTCATCATTCAACCGCATCAACAGCCGTCTTCTCAATGCTCCCACAGCACTCAAGCACGTTCCCATCCGCATCTACATTCCCACCACTACTGCACCAGACTCATCACCAGCGCCCTCAGAACAGGCCACATTCAACGTTATCCAGTCTCTCGTTCCTGCGACAAGTTCAGACCGTCGACCCAAGCTTCTCGGCCAAGCGCTCAAGGAGATGCTACCGGGACTGTTCCCTAGTAGTCGTGACCCTATCCTCGCAAATGTGGTGATGCATGGAGCTGGAGTGCCATTTAATGCGCCCCTGGAGGATTTGATGCGGGAGGCTGCGTATCCTGACGGATGGTTGTGTCTGGTTGTCACTGTTTTATGATGGATCATGGGCTTGTTTGGCATAGCAGGGCGTATGGATGGCGTTTGGGGTGGGTATTTATCTTTTACCTGCGATACATATAGATCGCGCTGATCTTACAGAATCGCCCTTATGGCTTATTAGATCATGTCTCTTGATGCCCTTTGCTGAACACCTTCAAAAATTACTAACTCATACAGGCCAAAGTCAGTCGTGAGATGCTGCGCTACGTAAAGGTAATCTTCTTGCCCATGAGACTCCTATATGCATCATCAACGGCCTTCCTCTTCTTCTGCTTCACTTCCTCCTCCTCTTCGATTTCTTCTTCCTCAGCAACGTCTTCAGGCCCAGGCATCTGTGGCGCCCAAGCCCGGATTTGCCCATCCATATGAGAGCTATAAACAGCACCGACAGAATTTCCACCGCCCATGACAGGTCCAACTAGACGTCCTGTTCCGCCTGATGCACGCCAGACAATGCTTGTGATTCGGTTTCTTCCCATCCCACCACCTCGCGGTCCTACGGGGTTCGTCACACCAGGACTTCGAAGTCGTTTCACAATGTTTCCATCGTGAAGATCGAGGATGAGGATCTCCTGGTCATTTGGCCAGAAGAGCATATTGTTTCCAGCCGAGAGGTGAGAAGGGGATACCAGGATACTTGCTGTCTTTGCATGCTGGTTCTGGATTAATGAACCAAAACTGGCGAGGGTATTGGCTCCTGTGGCGGCGTCCCAGACACGGATGCGTCGATCAAGACCAGCCGAGATGATATACTTCCCATCATCCGTCCATTGCAGACCATTCACTGCATCGTCGTGGGCCTGCGCAGAGGCACGGAAGTGCGGGACCTGACTCGAGTCCATCCCTGCCGTACTGAGATGCTTCATCTTATGAACAATTCCAAGTGAATCTTCTTGATCCAACAAAGCAACCACTCCACCAGCACGCCTTATATCCCAAATTCGAACCTTCCCATCTGCATGACCACTCACAAGGATGTGTTCATGACGTGGACTCCATGCCGTTGACAATACAGGGCCACCATGAGCTACGAGAGCTTGTACGGCAGATCCAGACTTCAAATCTACAAGCCGTACTGCTGAATGTTGCGTTGCGCATGCGACTATGAGATGATCGGCCACGGGGCTTGTCGAGTGGGAATATATCGTCGCGTTGAGATCAAAGGTAGCTGATAGTGCGCAGCGCTGTGTCGCCCATAGCTTCAGCTTCTTATCGTAGGAACTCGAGAGGAATGCGTCCGGATCGAAAGGGTAAAATGCGACGTGTGTAATTCCGTGGCTATGTCCGGGAGAAGTCTCATCTCTGGTAGATCTCGCAATACTGCTCACAGGACGAAAAGTGTGCAGCTTATGCGGATTCCCACCATCTTCAAGATCCCATATCTTGATGCCTCCCTCGGCGCCGCCCGAGAGAAGAATGCGGCCGTCAAACTTTTCAAGGGCGAGGGTATTGACGCCTGCACCGTGAGCGCGGATATTATGGGCGCGCTCGTCTACACCTGCGGGATCCGGTTTTGGAGTTCTCTCGCCATTGAATCGATGTTGAGGCGCTGGCGCAAAGGAACGGAGGAGTTCGGTAGTGATGGAGCGGGTAAAATCTTGAGGGCCGAGGTCGCCCGTTTCACGAGCAAGGAGGTTGGACTGCATTCATCTGTGCCGTGACATTAACGATATGTTAGAGGGGAATTGCGACAAAAAGTCAAGATAGTGAGTGACTGTAGTTGAAGTTAAAGGTTGACGTAGAAGCTGAGTCGTGACTGATGATGTCAGCTTCAGGGCGCGCTTCTGCAAGGGACCACTATCAGGCACTGTCGCTAACTTGCCCCACAGTTGACCGCCCAAACTTCACCTTTCATCAGCCTCAAAATCAACATCAATCAAATAAAATCACATGCCGCGGCGTTCATCAGGTCCATTTCTCTATTAATCTGAGCCTGTCTTCTGAAATCTGCCATCTTCCTACCAATATTAATCTTCTTCCACCAAAATATGCACCTCTGTCAACAAACCAACTGCATAAAAACTACAATATCATCACTCTCACCTTGAAGCAATAGACAAACTGGGTATCAAGCTTTAACTTGAGATTTGAGAACAACATACAATGGAGCAATTCACCGGAAGCACTCGTATAGTGCCCATTCGTGAAAGAGATATGTCTTCCGAGCGAGACACTCCAGCACCTGAACATAATCCCAACAAAGGATCGAAACGTAGACATGCAACCGTCTATGATGCCGTAGCAGGTAATCTCCCCAGCCAATTTCATCAAAGTTGAAGCTCACATAAAGCAGGCAAAGTCTCATATGACCAAGGCCCTGGCACAGAACCAGAGGAAGCCCAGTACACACCTCGTCATCCAAAGGCAATCAGATATTCTACAAAGGACACACCCCTAGCCCCCGATGAAGTCCTTTTCAGACGTAAAGACGCCCCTGAGCGTTATCTGGAGCATGATATCTACTATTCCCATGAGCGAGATCTTCCCCGTGGTGGCCAGGGCGTCCTGCCAGAGAGTGACCTCCTCAAAGCCATCCATGCCTACACCAGCGCCTTTTACAGCGCCAAAACCCGTGAGCGTCAAACTCCGGACAACCGGAACGTCGCTGAGCGGAGCATGGACGAAACAGCGCTCCTGGCATTTGGCATCCTGCTTGAGGAGGCTGGTAAGGAGGTCCTCGGCCGACGAGGTGACCTGGTTTTCACCGAGGGCGCAGACGATGCTCCTGGAGCTGGTCTCGAACCAGTGCCTGATGAGACCCGACTCGTTGGACACCATGATATCTCCCTGCGTGGACGTCCGAAGCGGAGAAAGGTCACCGATACTGACGTCGAATGACCCGGGAATAGCCTCCAGAATCAGAACGAACAGCACGGTTCAGGTAGCATTGCCAACTGTCATCTGCGCAGTTTCCTTTCTCATCCGACCTCGTCTCATAACGGAAGGTTGACCGGACGTCAAAAACCGCCAAAAACCCTGCTTGGTCCGTGAGGCCACCTGTCACGCCCGATACCTTGGCATGTATTGACGAGCTTCAACAGTCTGGGCTTGGAGCTTAGATCATGTCGAGATCCTGACGCATGAATAAACAAAGTCGGGCAGAAGCACTGACTGCAGATTACTTCAGCCTCAGTGGTGGAACAAATATGGCGCGTTCGCTCGTTGATATATACACCATCTATACTAAACGTCAACTGTCAGTTCGGGCTACGAAACATGGGGTAGATTTCCGATATAACCCCCAAACTGGGTTCGTTTGACAAGACTCGACTCATCGTGGCCTTCGACCAGTAGCTATGGCATTCGCAGGCGTGCCACCATGTTGGTGATATAAACAACAACCCGGAGACCCCCGCCTATGTGAGCAACGAACATGAGATAGCAACATGATCATCTGGAGTTGAATCGCATCCTCGCGCCGAATTACCGCCTTGTGTAACATATCCACGTTGCAGAGGACCATAAGGCAATTATCCTAGCATATAATTGCGATAGGGAAACATTCATTGACGATTGTTACCCAAACATACTCGCTAGGCCAGGGTTAGTTATCGAGTTCCCAGAAATACTAGATATTATGTGAATAGATTCGACTTATCGACTTCTCGACTTGGCCTCTGGAACGTCCTGATATTGACAAACCCCCCTGTAATTCACAAGCCGGCTAATCAATCATGAAGATCACATCCGTGGCATTTCAGCCTGACTGGGCTTGCAAGGATGAACCCGAATCTTGGGTAACCGGTAGCCCAATGTAGCCTCCGAAGAAGTTATTCTGCTGCCTGGTCACGCAAGTTGCCTTTTCCATACCAGATCTTCAAGATACCACACATCTGTCGAACCATTCTCAGAACCCCCGTTCAGCCTGAAGGCCGGCAAAACAGCTTGGCAGCCATCATACTGGAGTCTTCAGCACTCGGTTTTGTTTCAGAAGACCAGACCGGTCAAGTTTGCCATGGCACGTTTGTCGTCGATCAGTCAGCATCTTGACAAAATATCCCTGTCGTGGAGTTTGATACATGTACCAACATGCTGAGAGTCGAGTCGTGATCGCCAATCAATATCTCCTCACGACCGGTTCTGAAGGCCGAATAAAATCGGCATCTTGAGCAGGAACATCGTTTTTTCCAACCACCGCGTTGTGACGTGCCTTGCAGCTACAACGGCCGCAATCCCAGTAACAGCACAGACGCGCACCGTTGAACCAAAAGACAAAAACAGGCCACTTTGATGCTAAACGTGAAACGATGCCTCATCAGTGCAAGAGGCAATTTACTTCCGTCCGGGCCGGCAAAAAACGGTTCAATGAACCAACAACAGTCAGTTTGTCTCAGAGAGCAAATCACCTTTGGACCTTAGCCTCAAGCCTCGACCCTTAGAGGGCACGGCACGGACCTATTCTGCTATGTATTCAATGGCGTAGGATCGACCTCCAGGTGGTCTCGTTGATTGTAAGGCTGTCGAGCTTGGTGAGAATACCTCCGCAATCGCCTGGCGAGGCCACATCCCCAGCCCTTTTCAATTTGTCCATCTCGATGTGCAGCGACGTGCCGAGAGTAACAAGCGCTCGGTATGGTTGACCAGGATGCTCAAGAGCTACTGCAGGACTTTTGAATTCTCACATGCGCATTCTAGCCCCTCCAGCTCATGATCGACGTAGAGTTTTGCTCTTCTAGTCAATATGAAGCGAAAGACTAGCGTGCATCAACTAGCAAGCCTCAATCCCGTCAGCAGCATCAACACCAATCGTTCAACGGCCACCGCTTACTATGCAATGCATCTGATACACACGAAAAACCAGATAGAAAGAGTCTGCGAGGAATATTGTCATATCATATCATAAAGGTCTCATCAATTTCGGTTCACCAACCTGATGCTGATGAGATGGAGACATGGTCTCATGTCAAGTATTCGGAAATGAGAAAAACACCCGCGTTGGCGCCCGCGCGACCTCACCCGAGATCCTTGACCATGCACTGCAAATCCAGATGCTATGACGCTGCAGCCGTCAATTATATGACCGAATGGCCCTTCACTCCACACATTAACGCCATGCTTGAGCGCTCTCGGATATCGAACTGAGTCTAAGTGAGTTCTACATCACCGACCGCGCGTGACGAGTGCAACAAACAAATGTCGGCCGAGACAAGGATTGCATGTAACCCTTGCTCTTGGGTCGTCGCGTGGTCTGTGGATTGCATTGCATTGCATTATACCCAGCTGCCGGTGAACATGGAGTTCTGCTGCAAGTTGGAATTGATCCATTAGAACCGCTGCAATATGCGTTCGTAAATTACATGCGTATGAGAATTTCAGCTTCGAGTCTCATATCTTGACATGATGTTTCTCGATGGATGGCCTCATTCTCGAATGGTCTGATATCAACAAAGCATGCCACACTGTGGCGCCTTTGCTTGACATAGCTATCTGCACGCGTTGGACATGATCCTGAGGTCATGTGGTCATTTATCAGTCAATATACCCAGTCATGACCTGCATAGATAGACTAAGCATTGACTATCGTCAAACCCCGCTTTGAAGCTTTGGTGACTGGTGCCAGCAATACTGTACTGTACATGCCCTCCCCCGCATCGGTGTGTAAGGTGCCTCTCGTGACTTCGCAACGACAGTGAGATGATGATATGCTCGTCAGTTGACTGGGTTTGTTTCCGTTGGGCAGACTGACGCGGTATCAACTTGTCAGAAACTCGTGAGATTGGATCAAGATCCAAGTCCCAGCCTGCACATTTGGAACACCCTTCTCACCTATGTGGCTTCGGGTACCTGGCTTTGACAGGACGCACACTTCCATAATATTGACATGGTATGTCTTATCTTGGGTGAAACTAAGACCGTGTCTCTGTGAAGGTTTCTGGAATAGAACCTGGCTGGAATAACGAACGGTGCAGAATCCTCCGCGTTGATGACTGGAAAATGGCTTCTATCTCATCCCCAGTTCGGAGCTGTAAAGTGCACAGCCACCGCCTGGTTTCATGCATTCAGTCATACGATAATGAACAGAACACAGAACCTTCTTCGACTTTAGCCTGAAAGGTTATCTATACCATGACAGTAAGCCGACATACCTGCCATGGCTGGTAACTTCCAAGTGTCTAGGGTACCAAGTCCAAAAACACTAAGCGTCAGCATGGAATAGTTTCAGGATCTCTGCCGCAGTGCAGATAGACCCTATATATGCGTTATCTATTGCGAGGTATAATAAGTAAGGCCGAATTCTGCACCTTTACCGCAAGACAATGTAATACCCCAAATCGGAGCATGAACCAGTTGACCGGAAGAAGCTGATATCATACTGTAGCTGTCAAATTGAGTGTGCGGACTCGGTCATCATACCCGGCCGTTGGCACCAAAGTTGACAAGTCATAAATGTGCTCTTCTAGAACAATGCGATGAACGCTTGGTTGAAGAAGACCCCAAATCAAGGCCTCTGACACCACACGGTCTGTAAAGCTGATAATTACGTCGCCATGTCGGTTGCCAACACCATTATCGAACTCTCGGTGCACGAATAGGCAGTTCGGTGGACATTGGATGCACGTAAACAAACCTGGGACAATTTCTCTGTCCCTTGTAACCCCCAATACAACCCCCAATTTGAGCACCCACACTTGCGCAAATGGAACTGAAAACAACGCCATGGCCGTCCGTTATCCATATTAGGCTTGGCAGCCGAGCAAGGAAGAATATGTCATGCTGAAGCGACGGCTCATTGTCACCGACGACATGGACGCGGCACCTACGGTGTCTCAGCCTTCAACAGGTCTCGACTCGCCGCGGAAAATGACCACCCCCTGCCGTAGCAGGGACGGAACAGTATCGAGAAGGTCTCAGGAGAAGTATAGAGACAAGCGAGGGTTGACAGAAGGAATCCGCAGCTAGGCGAATGTTGGTGTGCAAGCTCTCATTGGAATGCGAGATAGTGATAGTGATACTGTCCGAACGGTGCTGTCAACCCCTTTTGACTGGCGTGGGACACTAGAAAACACCAAGAAGCCATAGTCCGCCTTTTTTGTTCTTGGCTGGTTCTCCACGTTGGTGACTGAAACGTGCGGCTTGTCGTTGATGAAATAAAGATGAAGAGACAAGTTCAACCCCCCCTTTTTCATCTTCAGATCCCATCCGTACGGAGGAACCAATTGAAAACCCACTTGTTCTAGTGCGGCTCCATGGCCCCGACAAAGCTGTGATGGTCTTCACCGTCCTTTACTTGGATTCGCTCTATTGTAGTTATTGTAGTCAAAGTCTGTCACTAGGATCGTAGGTAGCGTACGGAATGCGAAGAAGCCGATCCCGCCTTCGCACCGGCCCCCAGGCGGCTTTCATCACCTGGGGTGGTGATGAACCAGAGCTGACTCGGTGCCGTAATTTTTTAATTTTTTTTTTGCTTTTTCTCACTGTCGTTTCTTCCGCCCCCTGCCGCTTGCGAGTCGGACACAGCTGTGAGAGGTCAGTCTGACCCAGTTCCATGTCGTCGGTGCCCCTCGTGGTTGTCCTCGGGGTCGGTGTGGCGGCTAATAAGAGCCCAAGACCATCGGTACTGAACTGAACTGAACTGAACTGGAAATCATGTCTGCTCTCGACAGTCCAGGGTGACCCCCCTGTTGCTGTCGCCTCGCATACACACGCATCCAATGACGTCGCATACGGCGACACCAACCTCTCAGTAGGACCCTACAGTACCTAACCTGTTGATTCATTAGCGGCGTCCCAGCGATCTGGAAAAGCTCGAAAAACAGGTGCTCACCGTTACCAGGGTTTGACACCTGAGCTCGCCAAAGGGATGTGTTAAATTACGAGCAATGCTAGCCACAGGCAACAATTATGACATGTACCATGCAGCTCTCCAAACACCTGGTAACGAACCAGTACCGCCGCTTAACCCTGACAGCTGTGCTGGTTATTTGCACGCCTCTGACGTCGGCTGTGTATTGACCCTGGGACGCACGCTAGAAGAACCTCACGAACACAACACGGCCTAGAAGGAAATCCCTTGACGGTTTGACCAATAGCCAAAGTAGGACTGGATATGTCTTTGCTCGGAAATCTGGGCTGAACAGCCCAGCAACGGTAGACATAACCAATCTCCCGGGAGTCGGTCGCTTCTTAATACAATCAGACAGCATCGTATCCGCTTTTGACAAAGTATACTGATACAAATCACCTGTCGTACAAGTGGCATATTCTCTTGCCATCTCCAGCCGCATTTGAAAGCAAGGAAGGATGCGGTGATATCGCTGATAGCACGCTCTCTGCTGCTGGATTGATGCTCCAGGTCGCATTTATCATTGGGATTGCTTGCAATTCACAGCTCGTCCTTGAACAGAGGCGAAAATCGGGCACAAATTCCAACCCGAGAGGTTGTTGCCCTTGATGTCAACCAGCCATGTCCCAAGGGCTGACAAGACCATGGTTGGCTACTGCTAGGCGACGTTGCAATAAGGCATTTTGACCAGGGGACTGATCAAGCATCAACGCCCATGTCAGGTACAGGATACATGCTGGCAGTGGTTTGACTGGGGATGATTTCCCTCGGAAAGTGTACGTGCACGATCCTCTTGGCCGATTTGATAGCTAAGCTGAGGGTGCATATCAAGCGGCTTTGAGTAGTTCGGCGAGTCAGATTGAGCGCGTCTTTGAGTCCAGCATGTACCAGCAGGATGATTCCTTCAACCCTCCTCTGATTCAGTGCAAGATTATTGAGTATAGGCCAAGAGGGAGTCTAATAGACACTTGGTGACGGCAGCATGGGTTTATGCACCTCAACATGCAAGTAATATATGCACTGCAGCCGGTAAAAAAGTACAGTTCTCTCGGACGGCCGGCGGGCATGGTGTCAATTGCAAGATAACCCAAGACGCCGACGGTCAGTTGTGGGTTTGTGGGTGGCTCTAGTGGACATGAGGCCATGCCATGTTCCAAAACCCTTTTTGAGCAGGGGCAGTGTTCTTGAAGGGTCCCTGTCTTCTAGACGCGGCCAGAAGGAATAATAGAATGAATAGCTAGAAACAAAAGGTCTAATTTAACATGCACACGTACTTTGAATAGGACCTGCGAAGGCTGGCGAACCGGGGTCGAGAATTGCCGTAAATGTGCTTGTATTCCGCGAGGACCGTTATCCTCCCTCCGTGTATTGGGATGAATAGGTCCACCGCCAGAAGAAGAGGTTCACCGTATCCGTACGTGAAGAGAACAAGAAGCGGTGACGGCTACTGCTTCAACATGACGAGCAGCTAGCTATGACCGTGTCTGTAGTGAGCAGACAGTCTCGTTAAGTGGGCGTTAGCCGACTGGCTTGGTTGTCTCGGTTTGTCGGTCAGCGCGAGAGTAGAAGCTAAGAGCTGTGCTATCGCTTGGCTTGGCTTTCTAGATGGGCTGAAGTAAAGTGACAGCATATAATAGAAAAATTTTGTCGGGTGAATGCACACTTTGAGACAGGTCAAAGCGTTGGTTCGGACTGGGGCTTTCACGTCTCCCGTTCTGACCTTGCTAATGCCAGTCGTTGATCTTGATTTTAGCTTCCCTGGAATGTCCGAGGTACAGGGGAAACCCGCCCACCGACTTCATTTGTGCAACGCCTGGATGTTGCTGCAATATTTGAGTGAGTATTCAATTCGGTGCCCTCAGCCATGTAGCCCTGTTGCCCAGGAAGCATTGATGACACGGCAGTTGAACTGCTAGAAGACCTGGGCTATAACAATTAAAATAAGAGCGGAGACTCCGCCTAGCCCCATGGCGTTTCCGATGCGTCGAAGATTGGAAGGTCTCATAGAAGTCGTAGAATAATACAACCCTGGCCAGCCCAAGTTGTTGCGATTGGGCCAGGTGACCATGCAAGGTCCGCCAAAATCTCGTCAATTTCCAGCATTGTATCAGATAGCATAACAGGTACCCAAGTATCAAAGTCCAAAGCCGCTGCTTGTCGACCTTAAGTATCTAAGGATTCATCAGAGTCGGCTGTAGATAAGCTGAAGCAAAGATGGTCTTGTAGAAAATCGTCATGATGACAAGGCCCATGATGTTGGGAGTCTTGGGAGTCGGGACAATCGTTTCTTCTCGAGGAGTACCGGGCCGAAACTTTGTGTATGTACCAAACTTCTGGGTTGTCTTCCAAGGCAGGGGGGCTTGTTGGCCTGCGACCCGGCCGCAAGGTCTAATAAACTGATACTCTGAAGTGATCGTTGCAGATAGCACGAGAACTGTAAATACAGAGCCATATCACGTTGCGGGAACAAAAAGGGTAACTCTCAGTACCCAGTTCGTATCGGTTTAATCATGTATCTGACTCTTAATCATTGAGTCAGCGCCCTCTAAACCCGTAGGTTTGCTGATTGGACGGCAAACTCGCATCTGAGATGTTGCTTGAGGGCCTATTTGGGTGTAAAGATCGACAAACCCATTTCCTGTATGGTAACTAGCAGATGCGGCTGTTGGGTTGGTGACTGTTGATTAATGGTCCTGTACCCCGGAATAGGACCGTCTTTTTTTTTTTGCTTCTTTTCTGCTTCTTCGACAATTGAATTTCAATTTCGGCACAATGATATCAATGACTCGGTGCGTAATGTCTCCATGACCCGCCATATCAAGATGTTGTGGATGATGTCAAGCTCAATTCAACGTCTGTTATGTATTGCAAAGTGGTTGATATGACGCTGGGTAATACCGCTAATCAAGGGGCTCTGGCCAGCGGGTGGTCATGAATGGTGAATAGATTGCCAGCTAAGAATTAATAGCTTCCAATAACTCTGTGCTTGTCCGCCTTAAGGCATTGAATGGGATGAAGAGCCTGATGACATGGGAGGCTCAAGGATGCCCTCTTTCCGATGGACTAACATGACGTTTGGCATGCGGGTACCTGGGCTGGATAAGCTCAGCGTGAGCGGTCTGCTAAAAGTAAGAGACGGTTGGGAGAGCACGGTTCAAGAGGCGATCTTTGTCGACGACAAGGACAAATTGTCGATTATGGGATTATACATTGTCATGAAATAGACCCAACCGTTTGAGATTGAAAGCAAGTAGTATGGAGATAGATACCTGCCCACAAAGGTAGAAGACACGCCTGAACGGAAGGAGCATGATGTGCAAACTACCGTGTTAGAGTACGAGAAAAAGCAATCACCCAATGACTGCCTAGGATACCGATGCTTGTTTCCCTTTACCAGCGTCACCTGCAACTGTTCACGTGGCCCGACAAGCCGCTAGGTAGGTACGTACAGACTATAGGGCAACAATGTTTCCGGGGGGGCAGACCAGCCCAGCTTGGAGAATCGTCTATGATTGTTAAATGACTGCGATCAGTGATTATGCATCATGGTGATCAATGTCCGTGCTGTACATATTCTATCTACCTACGCCCCATTGAGACATGGCACTCCCGGGCCTATTGGAGAATCAAATACGTACCGCTTTCTGTACTTCTGTACCGCTACTTGGGCAGAAAATCTTGCAGCATAAAAATAGAGTGTAAGAGGTTGAGGCTACTCGGGATTGTCTTGACCGAGAATACGGGAGAGCATGCAGTGAATGTCCAATGATGTTGCAGGGTCTTTACTTTTGGGGGCTTTGACCCCCAGAATGTACCGTTCTGCACTGTAAATCATGCGTCCACTTACACAGCAGGGCAGGTTGGGTATCAAGATTTCCGTTATCCTTCACCTCTTTTCAACGGCCCGTGATGACCGAGCAAGGACCGGCAAAACCTTCTTCTCCATGATCTGCGGCAACAAAAGTACAGTACAGTACAGTGCAGTAGGTACAGTACCTGGAACTTTACTTCATCCGTCCGGGCTTGGGCTCGTAGCCCGCAGCCCCTCGCTCTAAGGTTTCACTCAACCTTAGTACCAAGTATGGAATTCTATCAACCGAAATTCGACCATCCTCTGAACTTTTTTCTTCTTCCGAGGTGCTTTAGGTATGTAAGCACTGTAACCTTAGGTGCTTACTTACTGGCTCCTCACTGGCGAGTCTGTGTATTGGCCTACATTACGGATACTATTGAATACTATGTACTATGCATTCGAGTTACGTACAATATCATTTGCTCTGAATCCCTCATAGGTACAAATTTTGCAAAGCAAGTATCCACTGTAGTTTCAGAAGAGAAAAAAACTCTTAGAAAATCAGGCTAGTGGAGTAATCGGTCGCGCGCTACACGACGCCTCAAGGTGCTGGGCTCCACGCCACGGCCACGAGGCCTCCACTGTACCTCAGCGCACCACCACAATCTCCCACTCCATCATCTCCCGTTCCTCTACACGTACTAGCACGTTGGAGCTTGTACCTTTTGGCCGCTCCGCCGCATGGCCATTTACTTTGTCGCTACTCGTGAGCATCCATTACGGTACCAACAAAGTTGCGGTGTTGAGTTGATTCTCGCGTCTCGCGCTTGTTGCTCTTGCGTGCTTGTTCTGGTCTGGTCTGGTCTGGTCTGGTCAGGTACTCTACAGTAGATACATCAGCCTCTACTACCATCATCTTGTGGTCGGTCTCTTCACACAAGTACAGTATCTCTGCCCGCTTCGTTGACCATATCCGGTAGTGACCAGCCGACCTGGACTCCAATTATTCTCACAGTAAGAGGGCCCTCACCTGTCTGTTGAGGTCTGCACACCAGAAATATCCAAGCCGAATCTGCGGGTAGCGACGTCGGATATTCTCTACAGCAACCAACGCAAGGCCTTTGCACTCGTCGGTCGTGCTATAGTACAGTACCTACCTAAGCGGTTCCAGGTACAGTGACTTCCATCTCATTGGAATCTCTGCCTCTCCTCCACTTTAGTGCATGGGGTGGCAGAAAAAAACGGGCAGCAGGGGTCCGCCAAAAGACTCTTCGCCGACATCATCCCCAGTCACGGCCAAGCATCCAGGTTCCTCAACCCCCTGGTCTTGTTTAGCCTCTCCGACTGTCAACTCGGTAGGGTCGGTTCGTCAATTGGCTCCAAGCTGTCTGCGCCTGGCCCGCCCACCCCCAGCAGACCGTCTTTTGTGCCTTGAGGTTTGAGGCTGTCGGTCCCAGAATTGCGCTCGACTTGGAGTCGACATCATACCTACCCAAGACTCGATCCGTTCGCTCGCCAAATTTGCGCTTTCTTCCCTCAATCTCCAGCTCTCAATCTCGAGCGCGTCCTCTACCTAATTACTCTCGTCTCTCACTTCGTCTCGCTCCCCCAGCGCTGCGTCTGTGCCCCCCCACCGTTGTCCGTTTCCCAGGGACCCGAGAGCTTGTCGAATCTCCATCTCGTCTCTGCCCAACTGCTGATCCTACCGCGTCACCGGGGCCTGGACAAGTCGACTCGACATCCCGTCTTTCTCTCTCTACCTCTCTCAAACTTCACTTTCCTCACTGACGGTACTACGTACATGTCATCATACCCAGTCGTTTCAGACACACCCACCCCCATGCTGTCCTGGTCTCTCAACTTCTATTGCTGAAGGGCCCAATTATCACCCGCCCCTCCAGCTTCCAAAGGAACTGGAAGCTTCACTTCACTCCCCGGGGGCTTCTTTTGTATCGCCTCCGCCATACAGTACCTACCTATCCATGGCCACCGCCTCTCCGTGGTCCCTGCTTTTCTCTTCGCCTTGTTCCTGATTATGTGTGCAAGTACTACCGTACATATATAGTACTCAAACATGGATCCAGCACCTCCCGATAGTAAACGTCCACGCCTCTCTTCGTGGCCGGTTGGCACACCTCAACAAGGAGTATCATTACCACATCCTCACGCTCATCACGGGCATCCGAATCAACTTCCACCGCCGCCGCCGCCTCCTCCGCCCGGCGCTCTACATCATCCTCATCCTCCCCCGAGCCCGTATCAACACTACCCTCCTCCTCCTCGACCTCTCGAACATTCTTCAGCGCCGCCGACTCCTTCCCATACCGCGCCCGCGCAACCGCACCACGACTCCGATCGTCGCCATCATGAACCAGAGCCCTATCCTCCTGTTCAAGACTATCACCGACAACAGCAGCAACATCCACAACAACATCCGCCTCCGCCTCCGTCGCCGGCGCATCCAGCGCATCACCCTTACCCGCCGTACGGCCCAAGAGACCCTCCCATAAAACGGGATCCTTCTGAGGATCAACGCCGTCCTAATTCGACGGGCCATGCGCCCGAAGGGATGCCGTCGACACCGCATCTCGCACCGACTTCCCACCCACCGCCTCCGCCACCTGGCGCCTACCCCGATAACCCACCGCGACACATGAATTACGAGAGCGCGCCTTCTATGCCCCCGACTCCGGGTGGCTATCGTGCGCCTAGCTTCCCACCGCCGACTCCTGTACCTCACCAGACGTCGTACGAGCAACATGGAGGCTATCCCTCAGGCCACGAGCCCTTCTATAGTGTCTATTCATCGTCCGTCCCCGCGAAAAAGAAGAATACGCGGGCCTCTCAGGTATGAGTCTTCTCTAGCCTGTATATGTGAAAGTACTAACGACAAATAGGCGTGTGATAGCTGCCGGCAGCTCAAGGCGAAGTGCGACGAAACAAAGCCATGTAAAACATGCAAGGAAAAGGGTGTAGAGTGCAAATATCGTGACCCAGTACCCAAGGCGTAAGTTTTAGAAATTGCTGCATAATGGGTTAATGGTAGCTAAACTAAGTCAACAGCACGGACAAGGCTCAAGCCGACATTCTAGATGGTCTCAGCACAGTTCAGACCTCGCTTAACGATATTATGTCGCATCTAGGACGGTTCGACCAAAGGCTGGTCAAGATGGAATCTCTTTTGCCCAAGCATGTTGCGACATCAGGCCTTAAGATCGAGCCATCGGCGGAGGATGAGTTCAAGCGCGTGCCAGCTTCGCCTTACGTTACTAACGGCGCTTCTGCCGATGCTTACTATAGCGAAGCTCATCGCGATCACCCCTCGTCGGAACCAATGCCACTGCGCATGATGGCCGAGGACGAGATGGAGGTCGAGCCTGGCCCACCAGTGCCTCCTGGAGAGCCCGCCATTCCTATCAACCATACGACTCTGGCAGGTCTTCTTTTGGAGTGGCCATCGGTTCGTGAGTTAACCAAGCACCACATCGAGCGGGAAGGTATTCGATACATCAGCGAGTATCCCATCAGCCAGGAACAAAACAGAGGTGTCTTGATTGTTTATGGAAGAGGCGAGGATTCTCATCCCTCGCGGCATATTCGAGAACCAACTGATCATGGAAACCTGGACATGGCCGACGATTCATCGGATATGGCTTCTCCTTCACCAGCCGCCGACTGGGGTCAGCTTGGCGGACTCAGTCCCCCCGACCAAGTGGAATACAAGGGTGGTGTTTTGGCATTTGATGGAAACCCCGATTTCTCAGAGCCGAAAGTTTGGGCGTATGTGGAAAGTTTCAAGGAAAACATTCTCAACATGCATCCCATCATTCAACCCAAGCTCCTGGATTACTGGGTGCGACATTTCCTGGATAATCTTCCAACATCCCACCCACGCTCGGCGAAGCCCCAGACATCGAAGCCTGCGTTTGCTGTTGGAGGAGGTTCGCAGACACCAGAGGCTGCGGGCTCAAAAAGGAAGCGATCGCCAGGGCCGGATGGATCCGAGCCACCCACACCCGCGCCGCCACGCGCCGGCCGACCTGACCGGTCCATCCACAGCGCTTTAGTTCTTACAGTTCTGGCTTTGGGTAAGATCTGTCTGCACCGCGAGAACGTCCCCGACGTTGTGCATCCATCGGAACCTCCCCCTCATGGTAGCCCAGCCGTTCGCAATGGCGCTATGCCACCCTCGCCTAATCAGGGCTCCCCTCCTGGATTCTCATCCCACTCGCACTCGTCTGGATTGCCGTCGCCTAAGGAACAAGATAGGAACATCCACAGTCGCCGGTCCTCAATCCATGGTGTAGGCGGCTTCCGCTCTGGCTACAGCTTGAAGAAGAACTACGAAGTCATGCCCGGCTTGGAGTACTTTGCTTACGCCACGGATATCCTTGGTAACCATACAGGAGCCTACAACAACATGAAGAACGTGTACGCCAACATCTTTGCTGGACTGTATCATGGCCAGCTTGGTAGGCCGATGGAGAGTTTTGCGTTTATTCACAAGGCTAGCCATAAGCTGCAGGTCATCATGAGACCGAGCTTGGACAAGATGAGAAGAATCAAGCGTAACAGCGAGTTTATTCAGGAGACCAAGTATAACCAGCTTGCTCTCACGTTCTGGACCTGCTTGCAGCTTGAAAGCGATCTCATCGCAGAGATGCAACTCCCACCATCAGGGTTGCTCTCGTACGAAGATGACATGCCTCACCCCAACATGAGTCTCCTCGAAGGCTTTAACCAGCGTATTCTGGACAGCTACCCAGGCCAATTGTATCTGCGAACCCATCTCAACAGCATTCACCGAATGTTCTACGCCCCCGAAGATCCGGCCAAGGCTGGCAAAGACAAGTTCAGAAACGTCGGCGTTGTCTCTGATGCGGTCTCTGGGATGCATTGGGTCGCTCCTAGCTTCGCTTTCCGTGAAGATGATCAACCAGCCGATGACATTCTGGCAGCTAGATTGCGGGCTAAGTACTGGGGCGCTCAAGTGATCACTTATCGCCCATTCATTCGACAAATCCTGCATTTCTCGCATTCGATCAAGAACCATGCATCGAGCCCCAACTTCCCAAGCGTCAGCTCCGAGTTCCGCCAGGATATCGCGGCGCCTGTGATTCACCCCAAGGCTAGAACGCATGGTGATATCGACCCTCATGTCGTAGACCTTGCCAAGAAGGGCATCAAGGCGCTTATCGAGAGTACTCGTGCCTTCCACGGTCTTGGAGACAAGCGACCAATTATAACCAATATCTTTGGAACAGCACATGCGTAAGTATCAACTCTATGGAACTAAACGAACACTTCACTGACGATGATAGACAATGGGGCAATCTGCTGATTCTTTCAGCTGCATTCCGGGACCCTGTGCTTCACACGTACGTGGACGAGGAACTGCTGCGGACTCTGTTCCACAAAACGATTCAGTTCCTGCGACAGTCGGCAACCGGAACGAGTGCGCTGCGAACAGATATGCACATCCTCGAGGGCCTGCAGAGGGATCTTTTCCAATATGATCCTAGGACCAATTCGAGCTTCTCAAGCGGCACAAGTGCGCCTGGCTATCACACTCCCAGGCCCGCCGCCATGGCTGCGCCGCCTCAGATGCCTCACTCGATCAACGACCAAGGACATCCACGCTCCATGCCTCATCATTTGCAGATGACCTCATCGCACCCGCAGTGAAAGGTCGGCAAGATGCCTGAACTCGAATCCCATTGATGACTTTCATTATCATCTATCATCATGACACGGCGTTTTTTTTGGGAACTGATTCGAAAACGTCGTAAGAGAATACGAGAGAGTGCCATGGTTCGGACGTTACGAGACGGTCAGCCGAACAAAATGGACTCGGCGGATAAAGCAACAATACCCCTCGCGCATGGATTGCGCTTATGTGGATGCGGCCAGGGAGAACGTCGCACTATCGTGTCAAGCACAGGTATCCTTGGATCGGTTCCAGCTGATCCTATACCTTCTCGACCCATTACATTGTACCATCAGTGGCAGCAGCGTACAACAAAAGAATACCCCCTGGGGTGCGAACCCCCAAACCCGAATATCTCAACATTGGACTGGTTGTATATACATCGATGGACGTTTTTCTAGCTTGGCTTGGCTTGTCATTATTTGATTCTGTTTATAGAGAGGCTATCTGTCATTTGATTTTTGAACATCACACGAATTGCATTGCATGGCTGTTTGGTATGGCAAATGATCGTTTTGAACATCATGGATCCCAATTTTTCCTTTTTTATTGGAGGGATATGGAGGAGATACCACTCATGGTTGCTGAGCATTATATATAGTACATATTGGATGAAGAAGCGGAGGAACTCACAAGCTCACAATCGTTTTTTTTTTTTTTTTGAGATTTAGAGCCAACGTTACCTAAGGTACCTACCTAACAATGGGGATTAAAAAGAATACATAACTTGATTTAAAACTATCTTATCTGGTCAATTTTGTGTGACCGACTTGGCGAACGTTTCGTTTTTCCCAATGATAACATATTCACTATCAATACTGGGTCAAGAAACGAGCATAGTTGACAAAAGATGCTTAATGACGCCATTGAGGCCCTCGCTTTTGACCCTTGCATTTCCTCCTGCATCTTAATCATTACATGCAGCATCTCGATACAATAGACAGGCCATGCCCTGGCCTGAATATGCATACAAAAGCGTGGGGGAGGCACTGTACGTAATAAATGGAACCCCCCACCAAGAGCAAAGGCCTTCTAGAAGCCCTCCCGCTCTCCCTTTCGGCGGTTCCGTACGTCCTTCTAGAATACTTGGAATGTATGCTAGGAAGAGGGGTGAAATAGGGGGAGGGGGAATGT
>JABEXW010001290.1:0-21099 GCA_013266185.1 Fusarium sarcochroum | reverse complement strand
CTTATAAACAAACCCTTATCTTTTATAATATAAAAGTAATCTTCATATATGCTCAAGATGAATGAATTTGCCAAGTTGGGCTTTATTGGGAACACATGCACAATAGGACCTTGGTTTAATCCATAGTAATAACATTTGACTCGTTCCGATCGTTCACATCCATATGATCAAAAGATTTGCCGCCGTACTATGGATGAGCCCGGAGGACTTTGAGGAACAGCTATACCGGAATAGCACGAATATAGCTGTGAAATGCATTCATCATTATTCTAAAAGGTTCAGATCGGCCGGTGAACTGTTAACTGGGTATTGCCCCATAATGAAATTCAGTCAGGTCCGGTCGAAATAGGTTGCACTGAGTTATGCTCAGTAAGTGTCCTTGGCTAGATCACTTACATGCCATACTAGCTACTTGTCACTTTTTCTGACAACATTTCCTTTTACCTTAAGCCCTCGCTCTCGAAGCTTCTGCCTTTAACTTCGGATCTTGTGATCGTAATAGGATAGGCCGATAACCACTGGTCCAAGAACGGAGTGAAGGAGAGGGGTAGTTTCACTTCTCAGTAGTCTGTAAACACGCTGACATTTTGTCCGGACGTCGCCCTCTTTATATACTCGTTAACGCCCGCATCGAGGCACAGACGGGTCCGACGGTGATACATAGCATGTAGTTTGAGGAATTCGAATCCCTGCGCAACTTGATCCGGCGATAGTAGTGACAGCGTTGAGGGTACTCGACGCGGAAGCAAACCTTGTTCCAATGTATACTCTAATGTCTTCGTTGACATCGTCGTAATGCTCTTGTAATGGAGAAGAATAAAAATCGAGTTCTTTGCTATCGTGGATGCAGTTTTCTCCTTTACTTTAGAGTTGCAAAGCATATTTACATATTACTTGACTTGTCGGCCAGCCTGAGTGAACTGCCATCATCTACTCGGAAGTCATTGTGTAAAGGAAATCGTAACTAGGCCCTGTTGCAGTCTCATGTACCTGGCGATGTGTAGCTTCTTCTTTGGCAAGATATCATGCAGTGGTTCTTTCGCTCAGTCTTTCTTTATGCTTGGAATGCATTGTATCTCTCTCTTTGTATTCAAGACTCGGAGTGTTTCAGTTATGATGTTCGTCATCAGCCCACTTCTCAGGCTTTCTCTTCTCGAGATTGAGGATGGTTATGGACTCCTTCTTATCCTAGTTAGGGAAATGGCTCTGATCCTGCCAATCATGCTTTGGACATACATAACGATGATCGTCCCTTGGATGCTGAGAATGTATTCCGACATGGGCAACATGGCTCATGTCTCACGTTGATAGCGATACTGAGAGCCGACGTGGGACGTCTACATAAAGGTAGATTATGCCAACTACAAAGTCCCTTAGTTGAGAAACGACCTACACGAGCTGAGATTTACCAGCATCTGTCTTTACATGTGCCGTCGAGAGTTTCCAGTAGATATCCCTGACACTTATCTCTTAGCATATGGGAATGCCTATCAAGAGCTCAACTCGCGACGCTTGGAGAACTCAGTGAGATAACTGATACCGACGGTGAGTATGTGTTAGCAAATAGGGTAAAGGCGTCCAGCCGGCTCAGGAACATGCTTCCATTGTAACTGTAGCGATCTGCATTCGAGATCATTAGCTTACACGGCAATCACTCTGAGTGAACGAGAGTGCACGCAATGGGCTTTGTGGATTTGTCCGAAACTATAAGCTCGACATCAAGTTTAAAGCTTACCGGTCGTACTTCAAGAGAAGATGAGCTGCAATTAGGGCTAAGGTTGGTATGAAGAAGAGTTGCCGAGTTTGGAATGTCAATGCATGGCTTGTGCAGTTACAATGTGGATCACGCTTGTAGTCCATTAGCAACATGCTTAGCACAAGAGTAAAAAATGAGTGGTTGAACCCAGATCTCTGTTTCTCTTTTCTGTCACTGACGTATTGTGTCCTTCTGAAGACGGCCGTTTTATGGTTCTAACCAAGCTACGGCGAGATAAGTCAGCTTTTCAACTGACACTGTTTTTAAATCAGTGGCCCAGAAGTAATGCTCAACAGCTCAGGTAATCTTGTTTGATAGACCTACTAAGACGGATTCAGTGTTTCGTGCCGCCGGCATTATTAACTTCTGGGATATCGTCGTTGAGCACAAGAAGCACGACAAGTCCGAACAGTTGAAGAGGAAGGCTTATCGCCAAGCAGTCAGTGCCAGTGCGTGTGCAGTCAGGCTTAATCAGATTGCCGCAAAGTATGCCGTTCAGCAAATCAAGGACGCCCATGTTCCTCCGACTCCGGCTGTGACCACAATCGGACCTGTGGTCAAGGTCTGGATAACGTATTTTGGTAGAGGTTTCATGGCATACTATGACGACGAGAGTTGGCAAAGGTGCAACCGCGAACACAGTGGTTACGTCAGTATACAATCAGGAGCCCAGAGCCGAACTTTACTGATTATTCGCGCTAGGTGATGCAATGTATTTGGCAGGGAGATATGACGCAGTCTCGTGATATTGCGAGGTTCCGACTTATACTTGAGAATATGTATACTTGGGCTACCCGAGTACTTAAGCCGTTGATAGCCTCATACATTGATGAATGGAGGCTTGCCCACTGTAGTCCTGGGAGCGCTGATTGATTGAGTAAGGTGGGATTTCGTTGGTGCACTGCACACGCTAGGGATACAGTGTACCAGCATTCTTCTTTGCCGCAAGGAATACGAGCTTGGCAGGTCTCTTCTCCTCTCTATTCACAATGTACAATGGGTCGTTCTGAACGGCAGTGAAGCCAGGGCTGGCTACTAGTCCTTACAGCCGCCTGCAGAGAAACAGGGGAGTCTCAGGCCTATTTAAGAGATCTAGACCCAAACACTCTAGAGAGCTCCAGCAGCTTGAACCATGCCCGTATACAAGTGTGACCGTTGTATAGACCCTCCGCCCATACAATTTCTCGAACAGAGTCTCAACACTAAGCCTGGAGGTTTTAGACTTACAGTATTAATAGAATCGAGATACAAAGCTCGGAGCGAGCTACAAGCCTTCGAAGCAACTTTGGAGGTAAGATAGAGTAGGCTTTGCTGGCAGCCATGTTTATTATGCAGTCAGCAATAGGATCTCAAGTGTGCCAAGCCGACTTGTCAGCGCTAAGCAGATACATTCTGCATGAAGATCCTACGGAGACTTTTCTTGGCGTCCGGAGACTTATCTAGGCGCCCGGAGACATACCAGTTGATGATTACTCCGGATAAAGACCTGTTGGAAAGCTTGATCTAGCTAGCTAGCTATAGAAATAAGCATCACTATTATTATTACTCCGGATGTATGGAGTAGGTAAGTGAAAGACACTGCAACTATAAATTGCATTCGATCATTCTCAATCTCTTCTCTTAACAGAGAAGACATTCGCATTCTTCATAGTAGTTGGAACCCAACTCACGCAGCTTTCAGAAAGGCATCTTACGATACCCTACTTCGCCCCCAATATGGCTTCTGACGAAGACACCAAGTACCTTCTTGGCGATAATGCGCGCGAGATTGAGCGCCTTCAAAAACAACATATTTGGATACAGAAATCTCATGACAATAAGATTGTCTTTGCCCCAATTCAGGTCACGAAGGACGGACTGAGGGTGCTTGATGTTGGATGTGCTGATGGTAAGGCACTTAACTTGGCGAAGCTGCCAGGATTTCAAAAGACTAATAAACACATCAGGGACCCTTCTTCGCGATTTGCAAAAGCAGGTGAGCCCATCTGCAAAGCTCGTTGGTGTAGACATCATGGAAAGTTTTCTTCCTCCGTCGAATGAGAATATCATTTACCAGTTTTACGATCTCTGCGAACCCCCCGAACAAGGTCTAAGTGAGGCTTTCGATCTGACTCACGTGCGACTTGTTATCGGTGGCGTTGCTAAAGTGGGAATCCAGAAGGCAGTTGAGCATCTTGCTGGTGAGTTTCCCCACTCGATATGTAGCATGAAAACTAGTTACTGATAGCGAATAGCCACTGTTGCCCCTGAAGGGTGGCTCCAAGTGCAGGAGTTAGACTTTGACCCAAATGATAGACAGATCGCCGGTCCGGCGTGGAGGGACGTCAACAGTGTCCTTGCTGGAATGTTTGAGGCCTTTGGCTTGGGAGGCAATTACACAAGTAAGATATTCAAAGCATTCGAGGATGCGGGACTCTTGAATGTCAAAGTTGAGACAATCTATTGGCCCATGGGTAAGTTATTAGGCGGTGATGAAGCTGGCAAAGAGTCATGGCAGATCACCATCCCTAGCATCATTCAGGCCGCAAAAAGTAAGTTGAGCCTGGTTGAGGGTAACTCTGTAGTACTGACATAAGTAGTGCTCAATGCTGATATTCCTGACTCGACATATGAGAACTTAACCGAAAGGTTTATAAAAGAAGTCGACGGGCAGGGCGTGGTTTTCCGCACTTTTGTCTTTATAGGGCAGAAGCCTGCATCGGAGTAAAAGTAATAATATATCACTAGGATTAGAAATCCTTTTTTATTATAACTTATAACTCATCTATTAGTTCACACTAGTCGACTTCCTATGAGAAACAACCAGTATACTTTTCTTTATATATTTTCAGCTCCTCCATCTTTTGCGTTTCGAATGACTCTATTTTTATATTCCACTCGTCGTCCAGTAGCTGAGCACCATCATCTTCGTGATGCAGCGCGGCCCAAGAGATAACATCCAGATCGAAGCTTTTTTGCCCCGTATAGTCGACCTAGAAACGACCGGAGCTCTACGAGTCACGCATTCCAGTAGAGAGTCGTGATTGAATGGGTTCCTGCTACTCTGAAACTGACTTATCTTCTACCAGCTCCAAGGCGCTCTGAAACTGCTCCATTCTAGGTTCATATAGGCTCCGGAACTATTCAATGCCATCGCGGTCAAGCCATATTCCAGGGCCAGATAGTGATAGCCACCAGGGAGGGTCATACGTGAATCGTGCTGGCATGGCGTTTGTGAATTCGAAGTCAAGGACTGCTGTGATCTGAAGTGTGGTAGGATCGATGAGCATATTAGAAGGCCTTAAATCGTCGCAGAAGGGCATAAATGGCCCAGCATCGTCCAGGCAGTATTTCGGGGTAAGCTGGGCGAAATGATGGCGGGCGATAGACCGTGCCTGTGTAATTTCGGGATCGTCTGCCAGGCTACGTTGTGTCCAAAGATGACGTGGATGCTGCTCCGCAACTGACTTGAGGTAATCACTAGTAAGATCGGAGCTCGAGGATGGGAAAAGATTGTGTGAGTATCCTGGGACAATTGTCAATCCATTTATATTGTATGTCAGTGGTCTGTTGGTGACAGACCAAGTGTCACCATCCTCCGAAATGGCTCCAATGTAGGTGAAGGAAAGTCTAGAAAACTGAGAAAGATATCAGAGATTTGACGGTAGATCTTGTCCAGCACCGAGTTGTCGATACCAGGGCCCAAAATAATGTCGTCTTGGTCGCTCTTGTCTTTGGTCATTAGAAGTGTCGACAAGGACGTGCCTTCAACACTATTCATGACTATAAAGGGCTAAACTGCTGCGGACTCTCTGCAGTCAATCCGCAAGTATGAAGACGAGGGAGGGGAATGGTGGTTGTTTTGCCGAGATATTCCAAAACCTGGACTTCGTTTGAGACTTTCTCGTCTCTGATAGCGGTAGCTGTGTGCCTTGGCTTTGGGAAACGGTTGATGGTGTCCGGCCCTTTGCCAAACCGAAAACGTAGGTTAAAGTCGAATGAACCTTCAAGGAACCCGACGTATTCTGTAAAGATGCCTGGTCCGAGTCGAGGAACAGCAACGAACTTTGCCAGCTCGATCTTGGCATCGAAAATCTTGCCTACCCAAGTCTTGAATTCATCATCACCATTTGTTTCTTCAGTCTTGCTGGTGAAGGCCAAGCTCGTCTTGTATCAAAGTGACATCATGTGATTCTGACCCGCACGAGCCACGACCAACAGCGGGTCGAGAAAGTTTTAGGCCAATGACGAGCAGGCCGTAGCTTATCAGCCACAGCAAGCCACAGCCGCACCCCGCTCATCATTGGTTCAAAAACTCCAGGCCCCACTGTAGTTATAACCCATATGCGCGCCAGGTGAACCGCCACTATAAGCACCTTGCCAGCTGTGGATGTGCTCCCGGATGATTTACAAGATTGAGAAAAATGACTTATGTTGGACTCCACGTCTATAGCTTGGAGTTGGTACCAGGGGTAGTTTGTGTGATGGGTAACGTAATCCTTGTCCCATTATATTAACTCCAAGAATACCAGGTGGACGTGTGGAAGTGCCACTCTATAGTCTTGTACTTCAAAGTAACCATTACTATTCCACCAGTCTGAAGTACATGATCACCCACTAGACCACTGAGCAAGTGTTACTCACATCGTTTTGTTATATATCAGTCAGACGCAAGATCTTAGTCACTCTCAACTGTACTCCCAATGCTATCCTCCATCTCCAAAATGGAACAGCATTACCGTGAGATGAGTCTCCTGTCTCTCTCAACACAGATATACATCGGACTTTTATCAGTGATACGCTATCACAAGGTAGTGGATCGATTGGTCATGGGAACAACCAAGTCCAGACTTGTCAAGTCCTGGACTTATTCAGTATCTTCGATAAAGTTGCATCAAGATAACCACCAAGTCGACACGATTTCCAATTATAAGAAAAAGTCTTTTCAGTATAAGGCCGTGGGCTAGGGTGATTTATACTCGGTCCAAGCAATAGCTTTAGACACGCGCTTAGGTGTATTCACGCGCTAAACAATGGATTATTTATTCGACCAGGTTTTAATCATTTCAATCATCATCTAGCAGATCTTCTAAAGCTCTACATCACACATATTTAACCCCTAGAGCATTAGCTAAAAATATTTTTAATAGCATAAAGTTATCCTCTCAATGCGAGAATTCTATAAGTAAAATACCTTTTAGGTGGCTGCGAAGGCTTTGAGCTCCCCCTTACCCTAAAGTAATATATTTACCTTTCTGACGATCTTGAGTATTACCATAACGACATCCATCGGTTCACACTACCGAGAATTACCCGGTCCCTACTAGGTTAGCTTGATACACTAAAGATTACGCTTCGAGAATTACTTCTGTATCCCCCCTTGCCCGTCGAACACGAAGTTAGACAAAATCGTCGCATACCCAAGTGAACGCAATCGAGCGTCGCCATTATCCATAACTAACATCGCAAAATGCACCCTACTAGTATGGACACTCAACGGAAGCGTGTGTGGAAAGCATGCGAACGACGTAGAGCAAGGAAGACAGGGGTGAGATAGCCGACGGTCCGTAATTAGTCCGACACTATGTCACAGGTCCAAGCGCTCGGATTTAGCCCTTGCCACTTGTCGGAATGAACGGCTAGCGAGACTTTCCTCCCTTTGTCCCTTTTTGATGCCTCAACATTCGAACTCGTCCGTGGTCCACGGTGGCTAAACTGTGCCTCTGCACAGAATCCTCAAACCTTGCGACTACTCGAGTCCAAAGAGCCGAGGGCTTATGCAAAGTATGGGTGAAAGGGTGAAATCGAGAGCCCCAGCTCGTCTTGCGAAGGTATGACGATCTGTTACCGTCATAGTAGGCCAATTGCTAATAATAATAGGCTTGCAATATCTGTAGAAGGAAAAAAATCAAGTGTGATGGTGGTCGACCTGCCTGTGTCTCATGTCGTGCATTTGATTTGCATTGCACTTATGAAGACCGTCTACGGTATGCCTCTGATTATTGTTAAAGATGAATTGTCCTGGCTGACTATCCTAGAGAAAGAAAGGTATCCAAGATCGAAAAACGTGTAGAAGACTTGGAACATAACTTACGTCAAGCAACATCTAACAAAAGAATCCGATTGGAACCAACAGATGATAATCCCGATACATTGACACTGGCTTCTGGAGATGAGTCCAGTGACGGAGTCCCGGATTCTACAGATGCATCTGGCTTCCCACACTTGGACCTAAATACGGCTGCGCCTCCCTGGAATGATCAATCCGCCCTTCCTTCACCTGTGGAAAATGGAGGCGACGGCGAGTCCTATGCATTGAAGAACAAGACAGGGGCAATGCGTTTCTTCGGTAGGTTTCTCCTGGAAACCCCCATAGAAAATTCAAGTATTTATAAATATATGTTGACAGGACTATAGGTGCTTCTTCTGGTTTCCCTACTGTCTGTCCCGTTGAGACTCACGTCGTGGGTGGTCCGCTGGGTCATAATTCACCGCGAAACACCACCCGGCAAACCCACAACAAATGGGGACTGGTTGATTGGTATCCGCAAGGGCTACGAGACGATACATTGCTCGAGAAGAGGTATTCCCAACCGTTACCTACAAAACCTCTGCTCCTAGAACTTGTTCAGGAATACTTCGCTACCTTTAATCAAGTTCTTCCAATCTTCAACCAAGCGAATTTCATGAGCCTTGTTGATCGGCAGTTCTCGTGGAATCCAAACAGCAGCCCGTCCTGGTGGGCTGTTTTCAATATGGTCCTTGCTTTTGCGTATAGGAATCGTGCTGAGAAGTTTAGTGAGGACGGCGACAACTGGCGCAATTGTATCGGGCACGTCAAGAATGCCATGTCGGTTACCACCGAACTTTTCTTGCGAACTTGTGATCTTCTTGCTGTGCAAGGCATGATTTGTCTAGCCTTGTTCTTTCAAGGTACCCCGAATCCTCAGCCTCTATTTGCATTTACGGCAACAGCAATTCGGTTCTCACAATCCATCGGCTTACACCGATCCAAGTCCTTCGGCCTTTCGAAAACTCAGGTCGAGGAGAGGCAACGAGTCTTTTGGATTGCATTCATACTGGATGCTGATGTGTGCGTAAGGACTGGACGTCCTGCGACTCAAGACATTCGCGACTTTGACGTACCCCCACCACCTGACAGCCCCAGCGATGGACTGGGTGTTATTGAGTGCTGTGGAGAGCAATTAAATTTCCTCACTACACTCACAAAGTTTGCACTGATTCAAAGGAGAGTATATGACTCTCTTTACACAACCGAGGCCCTCAAAAGGCCCCCGCCAGAGAGGGTCGCTAACGCAGAACAATGCCTAGGAGAACTCGATCGATGGAGGGATAGTATCCCCGACAATCTGAAGCCGCAGCGGAATTTCTCTCTACAAGGTGACTCTTTTCTTACACACATCTTACGGCTACACTTTGCTAGCCATTGTTGCTACCTCAGCATCTATCGGGTTTGCTTGCTATCTCGACAACCACTTCGCAGTGAACTGTCTACGAAGCAATCGGAGGTGGCCAGATCGGCACTTGATCTAGTCAAACACATCTATGATGAGCGATTCGGGCAATCCTTTGGCTGGTATGTCCATATTCGGACCCTATGAAGGTGTGAGTGGCTCAACAACGACATGACTCGCTAATGAAAGCACAGGAGTGTCGTTTACTTTCCAGCAGCAGCCACAGTCGCCTTACTTTCCCAGATGATCGCGAATGCCAACAGTCCAGACGCCAGCTCAGATCTGTCTTTGGTAGACGAAACTCTCCGATTTCTGTCAAGAATTGCTTCTCAAGAGCCTGACACATATGTGGACCATGTCCTCTCAGTGTGCTCTGATCTTCGGAATACTGCCAAAGAGACGATAAAGCTTGCGAAAAGTGGCTCATCACATGCTATAGACCAAGACCAGCACAACCCTAGTCCATACAACCAGACTGTTAGACAGGACAGGTTCTTGGCAGAAGCTGGGTTGCCTGTTGAAAATGAGTCTAGCTATACAGACCCATTCGACCTACCAGGCAGTCTTTTCTGGGGTTGGCAAGACATGTTAATTGGTGCGCCGCCAGCTTGCGACTTTGACGCTCAGGGTTTTGATACCGAGAACGATGGCCATCAGTGACAGAAGATATAATAAAGCTTGAGATTAGTTGAAAGGTTGTGCCTCAGATAGCAAATTGTCTACTTAAGTAGATAAAACAATGTAAGAGTATATACATACATGAGCATTTGTAAAAAGCCAAATATTCAAGAGGCCAAAAAGGCGGCTGAAATCTAACACTAGGTGACATGTACGTGGAGGCCACTGCCAAAAACTGTGGCTACACCTCGTGCCATTGAATGCTACTCGGATAATAGCAGTTAGGTACAGCGGGGGCTGTCCACCTTGGGGTAGCTGCGCTGTCGCCAAGCTGAGTGACAGGTTTAAGAAGTCTCTGCTCGCCCCATGGTCCTCCTTGTATAACTTCCATCAAATCTGAATCCTTCTCTATATAGCCTGGAAGACCTTTCTTCCAACTGTCAATCACCTGAACCATAATCTCGGATACAAACTGATCCGACGTCGAGGGCATAAAGCCAAACCTTTCAGCTGTTTGAGCCACGACCTCGGGCGAATACAATCCAACTTCTTTTTCCAACGCAATAGCATCGGCGGCAACCAACGAGCTAACGACATGATAGGAGCCTCCCTTACTAGCCCGATCACGAAGGGCCATCATGACTGCAAGTGCACCGACAAGCCCAGTCGTCATGTCAGATACTGGAAGAGGCGGCAAAACGCTGTGCCCATCTTCAAGCCCTTGAGACTTGCCCATGACATACTCTGTCCCGCTAGCAGCATCTCCGATTTGCTGCCAGCCAGGACGTTCGGCAAAAGGTCCATCGGAGCCATAGCAATTTTCGTCAACGTAGACGATGCCCTTGTTCCTCTTTGCTGCAAGTTCGAGCATGCTTCGGAGTCCAAGCCCTTTGCGCTCCAATGATCCATAGCGAAACCCTTGAATAAAGACGTCTACATCGGCGACTAGCTCACGAAGCCGGGTCATGTCTTCAGTTCGAGTTATGTCGAGGTCGATGGTGCGCTTGCCAGCATTTAAAGTGAGTTGTAGGACCTGTTTCGGGTAGTGAGCCATTAAACTCTCAGCAGGACGGGGAGTGTCTTCTTACATTTAGATCGGCAAGCTTACTGCAGTTGACTCTGATCACATCGGCGCCATACGAAGCCAGCGTTACGCCGATGATCGGTCCAGCAATAATACGTACCATCTCCAACACCTTGACTCCTGCCAACGGCCTGTTATCCGTCACGACTCTGGGCAGAGGTACCTGGGGAGTATGGGCAGCATAAGTTTGAGGAGTGTAGTTTATCAACGGATGTAAGTTTAGTCGTTGACCCATGACGGTATTCCTCCATGCTTCCGGCGTGTAACAGATACTTCCGCAAAGGCCATGGCGCACGTTGTGCATCTCAAGTTCGTCCGGACTCCAACCCTTGGTAAATGACTGAATAAAATCATAATACTCTTTCATAGTGTCAAACTTAACATCTGTAGGAATCCCCATCGACTGGAGGGTTTTGTTGGCGTCAAGCGAACCATGGAGCTGATACCAGACCTTGGGATCCTTTGTCTGATAAATCGCAGTCACTCTTGCCGCCAATCCTTTCGAAAAGCCTTGTTCGAAGTCGCGATCGAAGAGAGAGCTCAACCGGTTGGATCTCAAGAGAGTTGAAACGTCCTCTCCGTTGACGTAGGTTGTAAAGGTCGATCCGAGCCAAAGTCCCGCGTGATCAGTGTTGACTTTCACCGACTTGTCCCGAAGTGGCTTTCCGTCCCGGAGCTCAAGTAATTCATTCGCGACAACGCCACACATTGCATGTAGAGCGGCGGCAACGACGGGACTCTTGATTGGGCCAGGAATCATCGGAGTAGAGCCACCGCTGAAGGTGACTGTGCTCCATACGTCTGGGTTTTTGGTAAAACCAGGGGTTTGCGAGGCCAGAAGCTCAAATACACGTTTCGCATCGATAGGGACCGGAATGAAGTTCTTATCAATAAACGTGCCAGGACCATATATATTTGTCCCGGGGATTGTTTCGTGAGGCGCCATAGTGCTCAGAGGGTAGAATTTCTGTAGAAGTTGCCGTTTGAACGGTGATGGAGATGAAGGCACGAGTCTTCTATAGTTGAATAAAGCCCTAGGTGCTACCCTCCATAATGGTGTTTTGGCCAGTGTCTTTCGAGTTTTGGTCCCACAATATCACCGAAGAAACCTCCCAAGTGACGTTCCGTGGACTTCGGGCACCCGGAACCCACGGCCCACGGCTTTTTTGTCCCCACGGGATTTATGCCTCGCCGATCAAAGGCTTGAGGTCTCCAATTTGGTCAACATAAATAATGCTCCCGGCTTGTCGTTATTATCTCTCATACATAATTATTTATAACCGTTTTATAGCTTTGAAACAATGTCGCGTACCGTCGAAGATCGTCCTGTTCGTGTGGCCAATTGCTCTGGCTACCATGGTTAGTTCCGTCCCTCTTCGTAGGGTGGATTTGATTATTTAACGGTGTTCAATACAGGGGACCCAGCGTATGAGATGTATCGCCAGGCAACCCTTGGTGATGTCGATTTCATAACCGGTGATTATCTCGCAGGTGAGAGAGTATTTGCCTTTTCCTCCTACTTTAAGATACGGGTTTTAAACAATATCGTGGAATTGCAGAAGTAAACCTCGCGAACAATGCCACCGCGTGGAGAAATGGTCAACATCCCGGTTATGAAATCACGGCCTGGGAAGGCCTACAACAGACCATTGATGTCATCGCCCGGAAGCGTATTCGTGTGGTCATAAACGGGGGTGCCCTTGATCCGAAGGCTCTCGCACTAAAGGTTCAGGATTTGGTAGGTAACCTGTTAAAAGCTTCATCGTATATGACCAGCTAATTGAACCTCCACGATTAAGGTCAAGCAGAAGCATCTCAACTTGAGCGTCGCTTATCTTTCGGGAGACGACTTGTATCATCGCTTCGGACCGAACATGCCAACGACTAAAGAAGAGTTACAGCATCTCGACTCCGAAAATGCTTCCTTCGTTCCATCGGAATTGACATATGCTTTCCTCAACGCCGATGAAAAGGTCCCAATGGTATCCGCTCATGCCTATCTTGGTGCTCGTGGAATCTTGGCTGGTCTTAGGCGTGGAGCTGACATTATCATCTGTGGAAGGGTTGCTGATGCCAGCCCCGTCATTGCTGCGGCGTGGTTCTGGCATAATTGGTCCGAGACTGATTACGATCAGCTTGCAGGATCTCTTATTGCAGGTCATCTCATCGAGTGCTCTGCTTATGTCACTGGGGCAAACTTTGCTGGATTTGACAAGTTTGATCTCGATAACTTGGTAGCACCTGGGTTTCCTATTGCTGAAATCTCGAAGGATGGCTCATGCGTCATTACAAAGCATCCCGGTACCGAGGGTGTTGTCAATGCCGATACTGTCCGGTGTCAGTTTGTCTATGAGCTGCAAGGAGACATATATCTCAACAGCGACGTCAGTGCCTATCTTGGGGATATCGCGATTGAGGATGCGGGCTCTGATAGGTAAGTAAAACATAACCCTTCATTGTTCAGCGCTCATGAGTCGTCGTAGGGTTCGAGTTCATGGTATCCGAGGATCACCTCCTCCTCCAACGACCAAACTCGCCGTCTTTTACCAGGGGGGATTTGAGGCCGAATTGCTTCTGAACGCCACTGGTTATGCCACTAACAGAAAGTGGGATCTCCTTGAAAGACAGGTCAACTACTTTCTTCCTCAGTCGGTTATCGATCAGATTGAAACTTTAGAGTTCCAAAGGTATGAGTTATAGGTTTATTCATGCCTTATGGATCTTACTAACGTGTCGATCTACCGTCAGGGTTGGAACGCCTGCCATTAACCCTACATGTCAACTGGAAAGCACGACGTATATGCGCATTTTCATTGCTGCCAAGTCGCAAAAGACAGTTGCGGCTGTTGCAAGCGTCTTTAAGGATATTTCACTGAAGCATTTCTCCGGTACGTTGGTCCGTCTTGGTATTGAGATAATATGAACTGAATGACTTGTAGGCTTTCACGCATCTCTCGACACTCGCAGTGCCGTTCCGAGACCATTTCTCGCATATTACCCGGCACTCGTCAGGCAGGTTGATATCAAGGAGACTATCAACTTTGTCAAAGACGCTGCGGTTGTTGCATCTCACGACACGGGACATCCTCCCGCATACAAAGATCTCGAGGCCCGCAATAGCTATGATCCCAAGGTGCAGACAGCTTTTCCGGGACGTACCAAGAGTCTTCGTCTTGGTGACGTCGTTCTGGCTCGTTCAGGAGATAAAGGCTCGAACCTCAATTTCGGTCTCTTCGTTATAAACCCAGCTCATTGGAAATGGCTTCAGTCGTACATGACCGTTGCACGTGTCAGGGAGCTTCTCGGAAAAGACTGGCGCGATACCTTCTTCATCGAGCGTGTGGAATTTTCACAGATCCATGCCTGTCACTTTGTCATCTATGGTATTCTTGGCCGTGGGGTCAGTAGCACAAGCCGCCTAGACGGCTTTGGCAAGGGATTCGCAGATTATATCCGGGACAAGGTAGTTGAATTTCCAATGAGTTTGTTATGAGTGATAGTGCTGTCCAACCATTGTAAGACTCGACGTTCGAGGTCTGGATACCCTTAGATAATGGACTGGTTATCAAGCTATTCTGCATCTGGAAACAGTTAAACTCTGTCTTGTTTCTTTCCCTTTATATACCGTGTGTTCCAGTTTTATGACTTTGGTACCTCCAGCGCGACTGGTGTCCGCGTTTATATCTTTACTTCTAGAGAGGCGAGCTGTCATTTTACGCGAACAACGTATGAGCTACGGCGGAGCAGCACTGCATATAATAGAGGCATAGTGCTCAGAAACTTCACTACCATCGACAACGAATGAGTGGCATGTCAGAGAACTTTGGGAAGGTGGTTCATGTTGATTTTCAGTCTAGTATTTGTAGAACCATGGGCAATATAGGGCTCTCGGATAGCAAAGAGCCCCTTTGGCCGCGGTAAGCTAAAAAACAATTATATACCTCCAAATCTACGTTCATAATGAGGCCAGAAGGTCTAGTAAATTTACTGGTGAGAGCATGCTATAGTCTTTAATCATATTCATTATTCTCATTCCACTGTCGCTGTAGGGATTCCACGAGCGCCGAAGTTTCCCAGCCAGAGCGCTGGCGCCATTTTTCTAGAAAGTCGAGCACAGCAGCATGATCAGTAGGGTGGTGTAAATAAGCCCCCCAGACAGCCAAACAGTGTCTCGCAGTGAACCAGGTATTTTCAGCCCTATCGTTCGATATGGCTAGTCCCAGCACTATGAATAGATGATGTCGAATTTTCCGTGCAGTCGCTCTGCTGTCGGCGAGATGTTTATGTGTATGGATTACATCTCGTGGCCCTATTGCGCTCAGGACGATCTGTGCTATGTGGTAATACTGTAACCCAACAGCATGATGGGGCAACAGCATCCACACCTCGGGAAAGCAGACCCCTTCCTCTCGAGATCTAGCTTTGAAATAGATGGGTTCGTAGGATATTGGTTTAGATACGTTCCAGTCTGAAATCTGGGCTTCCAGAAGAGCCAAGTCGGAAGAGTTCCTCGGTTCACAGAAGGCGCTTTTTAAGAGGAACGCAAGATTAAGAATTGACTGACTCGCCGTGGAATAGTCATCATTGCGAAGGATCGAGGCAGACTTGGGAAAGCAATCAAGCACAGTTTTGATCGGTGTTTGTGTCGTTAATGAAACGTAGATGTCTTCCCGGAGACATAACCAGCATGCGGCTTCGGCAACTCCTCCCATGGTTGAATATTCAGGAACCATGCTCAAAATACGGGAAGTACCTTCCAAATGGAAGCGATTATCATCTTCTAGTAACAATCAGCTTTTATTGAACAGTTGTATGGCTGGAAGCAAATCATAGCTGAAATTAAATCAGTTTACTAACCGTCCATTTCCTCATTTTGTCTTAGCAGAGCGACAGCCGTCAAGACATTCTCGGTAATTCGATGGTCACCGCACATGGATGGTATAAGAAGATTTAGACACCGATTTTGGTAGTCTAAAGCCTGACTGTCGCCGTCTTCATTACCGTGACATCGATGAAAATGGCGTGCTGAGAAGGCACATATGGCGTATCGAATTATTGGATCCGTGAAGGACAGGCGAGACACAACGGTCTCGAAGGTCCGGAAGGGATCTGCGATGTCTGTCCATTGAGCCATGCGATTGGTAAAATTGCGGATGAGGAGTGCCTCGACTGGACTTAGCGGCAAGGTGTCATTAACCAAGTCCTCGGTTAAAGACGCGACTTCTTCTGTCAAGCTTTTAGTTAGCGGCGAGGTGTCGTCTGCCGGGTATTCCACAGACATCGTGTCTTCCTGGAATGGATTCATCGTATCGCTGTTGGTCACGCCATCTGCTGTCGCGCTCTCTGCGGACGTTCTCTGACTTGAAAATTCCCCGGAAAGCGGAAGATGACGCGCCCTTGTGAGCTCCGGCAGAAGAAGGGGTTCAATCGTGTACATATCGCGCAACTCTGGCGTCTCATCATAGAACTCAGCAGGTCCGCGCGGTAGCGGACACGGCCGCCATAAGTTCGAAGAAGCGCGGGACAAGGCTTTCTGTTTTGGATGGTAGCGGAACTTGAGCGACGACTGTCGCTCGCATTTGATACCAGTATTTCTACATTGTAAACATTCATCCTCGTCCCAATCGCATCTTCTATGGCGGGACCTGCAGGCCTGGCAAGGTTGGCTTGATTTCTCGACAGCGGCATTTTCGTTGTCTTGCATATTCGCTGTAGGACCACGGTCGGGGGAATTGAGTATTCGAAAACTGCTTATGTGGCAGAAGTAGCTCAGTCATGTGCCGCTCGGAGGATAATCACCACGTTATGACGCTGATGTAGTGTCTACCAGCCCTGTCAGTGTGATATTGCTAGTTGGCTGCCCGCAAGCTCTGAGCAACGAAAGGTCTGTGATTTCATTGATTGTTCCCCACAAGGCTCACGGAAAGTTCGAGTCTTGTGAATGGCTCAGGCAACGGATCAGCGTTTATCCGCTACGAACATTTCCAGCCACACGGCAAGAATTAGATAGTCTGAGTTCCATGAGCAAAATTTTGAGTCACGCTATTGGCCTGCTGCAAATTGGATGTCTGCATCACGAAAATCTTGTGTCAAGTTGAGCCCAAAGAAGACCTCATATTGTAATGGTTTCTAGGATAGATTCTATGATTTATTAAATACCCCTGTGCAGTCCAAGAGGCTTCAGAATCGGCTCGCCGTTCACGTCGAAGTAAACGGGCTCACCAAGCCTGAAAGAGTGCTGCAAGGCACACGCGATCTTTCCTGCCTCGTAGGCATCTTTGGGAGAACAAGATAAAGGCAAGTCCTCGAGGACGGCTGTGGCAAACTCTGCGATATCATTGATAAACGTCTTATCATAGAGAGCGAAAGCGTCTGGAGTCGAAGTCGTACGGACACCATACTCATCCCGTATTTCAACACGGTTAAGAGTTGAGTTGCCGTTGATCACTGAGTGTCCTTTAGTGCCGCAAACACGGGTCGAGGCCTCAAAGCCATTAGTTATAGTGCGGCTCAAGCGTATTTGGAGAATTTTGCCATTAGTAAACTCGACCAAGCCCCACGCATTGTCAGCATCGCCGAACTTAGCAAGCTCGCCGTAAACAGATTGTTGGCCAAATGCAATTACGCGGTTGACTTGCTTCTTGGGGTTCGGTATGTTCTGGTCAACATCTAGGAAGTACCGGCCAGCATCAACCTTTGTGTGAGTTAGCGCGAAACCACTTGCGATCTTGATCAAGTTACTAACAAGGTGAATGCCGGCATCGACAAAGATACCACCTGATTGCTCAGAGAACGTGACGTAGAAAGCTGCGATATTGTTAGACCTGGACCTCAATGTCGTGACGGTGATCTTCGCAGGATACTTACCATTCTTGTCCTGTGGGTCAAGGCATGAAGCTTCTACTGCATGAATGTCTCCCAGCTGACCGTCGTGGATCATTTGTTTTGTAGTACGATATGATTCGTCATCTATCATAAGTAAGCTCCATAACAGATTCGAGCTCATACGTAACACTCACATCTGCGCGAGAAGGGGAGCAAGAATTTGAGGTGAGGATTAGCAGCAGCCTTAGCCACAACCTCATGGGTGGTGATAATATCCACAGAGATGGGCTTCTCGCACATTACGTGCTGTAGCGATTATTAGCACTATCACTAGGTCGTATCTAGTCCAGACACATACCAGTCCAGAGTCAAGAGCGAGACAGATCAAGGGAGCGTGTGTGGCAGTTGCTGTAGAGATCAGGACAGCAGATGCACCACTATTTTTCATGCAGTCTTCGGGAGTTGCGAAAAATTTGATAGAAGGTGGAAGGTTGGCAGCAGCCCATTCATCTGCACCTGGTTTGGTATCGCATACTGCGACAAGCTCGACGCGCGGTTGTTGAAAAGCTAGGATCTTAGCACGAAGAGCTCCAAGACGGCCTAGGCCAATGAGGCAGAGCTTAAGGCGAGGTTGAACGGTCATGATGGCGACGGGCGTTTGGAGAATGATGATAAACGACGAAAGGATACTGTCCTACTAGAAAAATCTTTGAAAACATGCTGGAATATCCAAAGATATGTAGTTTCAGGAAGTTGTTCGTCGTTGTGTCTAATGTCATTGATGCGGGTAGGATTTCCCATAGGGCTCTCCACATTTCGAAACTCTGCAAGCAACTCTGTCCGAGGCAACTTTCCCCGCAGCAGTTTTCCGCTCGACAATTCTTCCCGCAGTAATTTCCCCCGCGGCAATTCTTCCCGCAGCAGTTTTCTCCACAGCAATTCTCCCCGCAGCGCAGCAATTCTCCCCGCAAAACCCCACCGAAGCGTGTTCTCGCCTCTTCATAGTTCAAGTTTGATAGGGCACTCTTGACGCTTGCCACCCACAGTCTCACATAGAATTAAACCTGACGTAGTGGTACTCCCTAGGGGCGATCAAGGTAGAGTAAGTGGGTTGCAGGGGCGGGGTTTGTTGTCTGCTCGCTTTCGACCCATTGCGCTATGAATGATATAACCCTGATGTGTTCTTGACTGCCGCCTCTTTTATTCTTTGCAAGATCATTCACCTTCCTGATCACGCACCTATCACTATCAATCTTACATACACGTATCCGTCATGTCGACACCGAGTTCCTTCAAGCTCAACACTGGGGCGAAGATTCCCGCCATTGGTCTTGGTCAGTCACTCAGATGAGTTGTCGATTAGAAACCGCTAATCAAGAGTATAGGGACCTGGAAGTCTGAGCCTGGAGAAGTGCGCAAAGCAGTTGCGTACGCCTTGAAGGATGGGTACCGTCACATCGACGCAGCTCTGTAAGCGGACCATCACATCCAGTCAGCTGCAGTTTACTCACAGCTCTTAGGATCTATGGCAACGAGAATGAGGTCGGTCAGGGAATCAAGGACAGCGGTGTGCCGCGTGAAGACATCTTTATTACCAGCAAGCTGTGGAACACACACCATCCCAACGCCAAGGAGGGGCTGCAGAAAACCCTTGACGCCCTCGGTACCGATTATCTCGATCTCTATGTAGGTTATCAGCCGCCGGGAAGACTTCAAAGGCACTCGCTAACACCATATCAGCTTATTCACTGGCCCGTCCGTCTTGTCCCTGTAAGTGACTATATATCTTTGGCTGCCCAAATGACATCTAATTTTGTTATAGAATGAGAGCAGTGAACTTCTTCCTGTTAACCCAGACGGAACCCGGTCGATAGATAGATCATGGGACCAGAGCGAAACTTGGCGTCAAATGGAACAGATATACTCTTCTGGTAAGGTCAAAGCGATTGGTGTTGCTAACTGGTCGATTCCCTATCTGAAAGACCTCAGTAAAACATGGAAAATCGTACCTGCAGTCAATCAAGTTGAACTGCATCCTTACCTGCCCCAGCATGAGCTCAGGGAGTACTGCCAGAATCTTGGCATCTTACTAGAGGCGTATTCGCCTCTTGGTTCGACTGGTAAATATGACTCAGTGAAGCTAAGCTCTAAATCAACAAGCTGACTTTGTCAGGTGCGCCACTCATGTCTGACCCCGAGATCCAACAAATCGCAGACAAGTATGACGTCTCGGCTGCTACTGTCCTCATCAGCTACCATGTATCCAAGGGGGTTGTTGCGCTTCCAAAGTCGGTTAGCGAGAAGCGTATCTCGAGCAATAAGGAAGTAGTTGCGCTTTCGGATGATGACTTGAAATTGCTAGACGGTCTCGCTGCTGGTGGGAAAGCAAAGCGCATTAACACGCCGGCATGGGGATTTGACCTCGGCTTTGCCGACTGGTATGGCCCTGTCCAGGAGAAATAGAGTATTAGAATAAGATTGCAAAGATTATTCAAAACGAAAGATTATCTAAATGAACAAAGACGAAGCCTCACTTGTGACAATAACACTTCCTTGGCTCACTGTTTGATTGCTGATGTGGGTCACAACCATGGTATGAGGGTCTGTCTTCAAATTTTGCAAAATACATTTTTCTTTTCGCTTCTCGAGCATAATAGCTTCATTCGTAGCTCACATTATAGAAGTTACAACGGCGACTTGTGGGTGCCAGACCATCAGCACTCTGTCCAGGACGAAACTTGAGATACCACACAATTGTGACTGCTATCAAAGACTTGAACGAGTCAATGGCTACAGGGGATAAATTGACATTGATAAGATGTGCAGCTGATCGAAAGGCTGTTGGTTGAGCTGCTTGTTGATGACAATTAAACGGCTCTAAGAGGCGGTAGAAACAAGGTATTTGGCTGTTTGCTTTCTGTGGTCCGTACTGATTGATACCGGCTGACCATAAATAGTGCAGACATCCAGCCATAAAAGTGCAAACATGATGCTCGCTGGTTACTATACGTGTCAATACATGCGGAAGCTGTTTGTCATTTAGTGACCAGTCCTCAGCCAAGGCGAAAAGCCTCATTGGGTGGGCCACGAGTGTTTCTATTCTCAAGATGGCGTTTAACTACGATATAACTATCTGGATGAAATCTCGGGTCCATGTCCAATAGACCTGCGTATTTTCTACTGATATAGGTCCGGCTTGATGATGTGAAGAGTCGTTCTTAGTCGCGAGATGATCGCAGCCGGAAACGCCAGCTACGGTTTGATGTTGAGTTTCTATCTATCTAAGGTTTGCTCTACAACTTCTAAAGTCAAAGAAGCCGGCTTCAACAATAACAAATAACCCAATTTTTTTTTTCCATCTA
>JABEXW010001287.1:0-24761 GCA_013266185.1 Fusarium sarcochroum | reverse complement strand
TAGCTATACTGAGTAAATCCTTCCTAAATATATAAGTAGGATCCTACTATTTATTCCAGACCAGTACTAAGCGAAAGTAGCCGAATTCGCCGGGGCTTCCCAATGCCTAACGTGAACTAAGTACTATTATCTAATCCCGTGTAGAGTTTAAAGTTATTTAACCTTATCAGTCAGGAGCTAACCTCTGAGGTAACTCACGATACCTGTGATCGGTCGGCTAGGGCTTGATAAATTTTCGGTCCATGTTTAATTGGACCCCTGGAAGGTATGCGCTCGGTATACACCCTATCATCTGACGATTCTAAGGAACCTCGCCCATGCCGAGGTCTCCATGCGGGTTGAGCCGTGCCAACCACGTGCTTTGCGTGAAAAGATTCTTCAGGTCTAATTTTGTAATTCCCCTCAACTTCAACGTGAACCAATATGAACTAAGAAGCGAGGCAGCGAGTTTGGAAAATGAACTGACTGTGTGCGGCAAAGTCGTGGGCCAATGTGGAGTAACTGTGACTTAGAACCAACAGCCAAGAAAACACTCCCTGGTCTAGTACCTGTCTTGGTAGTCCATGTAGAGGTACCTAGACACAGCGGCATCGTCCACCCTTGTCATGTCAGGGCCCTGACCAGGCAAGGATTGTTGAACGGGCATCTGACCCCAGAACCAACAACCGGAAGGTAGCCTGTTTAAGGTTATTACCAGTGGGCCATGGACATGAGAGATAACTTGGACTGATTGATGTTGCGACTTTCTCATCCTGACAAGTAACCAACAACTAAAAGTTTTGGAGTTCGGAAATTGCATCTTAATCAGGCAGGCTTAGGATTTTCCAAGACGGAAAACTCGGCGACTGCTTGCATGACCGGGCCAGTGTCAGTGGGAATCTTGGTGATAAGCGAAGCTAGAGAGCAAAGATATGATCAGACACTTCAAAGCTTTGTCGCCAGTAGACTAAGCAGGATGAGCTATAAGAAGCTTGTGAGCAGAACTTGTTAGCTATCAGGAAGTGCAAACAGTCAAGACTTTAGCATCTGCATTCATTCATTCTTTTGATCTGACCCTCCTTTTCCGAACATCATGTTGATGAACGGGCTACTTCTGCTTGCCGGCGGCACGCAACTCGCCTTGAGCGCAGTCATTGGTGACCGCCTAGAGCATCGAGATGTGTCGCCAAAGAACCCTCATGACAGCAAGGCAACGGCCGATTGTACCTGGTGGCACGACTACGATGAGCAAGTGTCTTGTGACACCATTTTGGAGGAAAATCTGATCTCTCTGGTCACGTTCCGGCGCTGGGTGAGCTTTCCCCAAAGGACTGCATGTTATTGATTCTAATCATCTGCCATGATATAGAACCCTTCCATCACCAAAGATTGTGGTGGGCTCAAGATTGGCCAGTCATACTGTGTCGAGGCGGCTTTTGAGGATCTTCCTGATGAGCCAGAAGACCCGGAGGATCCCAAGGCGACAGAAAAGCCTGACGCACCCTCACCCACGAAACCTTCGAATGGTATGTTCAAACTATCCTATAGAAGTCTTACCGCAAGCAACTTCCACTAACATTTATCTTATTAGGTATTAAGACACCTGACCCCGTCCAGCCAGGCATCGTGAGCAACTGCGACAAGTTCTACATGGTTGAGAAAAATGAAGGGTGTGCCCAAGTTGCGTCCAAAAACGACATCACTCTCGCCCAGTTCCAGAAATGGAATACCAAGGTCGGCAGTAACTGCGGTGGGCTATTTGCAGACACTTGGGCCTGTGTTTCCATCATTGGCCATGAAGCTACTACACCAACCGAGCCTACCAAGCCCACAAACGGCATTGAGACGCCCTCTCCCATCCAGGCCAAAATGATCACGAGCTGCAACAAGTTTCACAAAATTGTCTCGAAAACCACTTGCCAGTCAATTGAAAACTACTATAAGGTCCCCTTGGCCGACTTCTACAAGTGGAACCCTGCGGTTGGCACTGCCTGTCAGTCCTTGCTTATCGACTATCATGTCTGCGTTGGTGTTGAAAACGACAAGAGCACGCCTACGGATCCTGGAAACGGCATTGAGACACCGTCACCAATTCAGGCCAAGATGGACAAGAATTGCAACAAGTTCCACAAAATCGCCACCACCACAACCTGCCAATCCATCAACAGCTATTATGGGCTTCCTCTTGCAGACTTCTACAAATGGAACCCCTCCGTAGGCAAGAACTGTGAATCTCTACTCGCTGGCTATTGGGTATGTATCAGTGTAATTGGTTACAAGCCGACTCCTACAGACCCAGGCAATGGAATCTCAACACCCTCACCTATCCAGTCCGGGATGGTAAAGAACTGCAACAAATTCCACCCCATCAAGTCAACTACAACATGCCAGTCCATCCAGGATTATTACAAGATCACCATGGCCCAGCTATCGACTTGGAACCCTGCCATTGGATCCAAGTGTACCAGCTTATGGAAGGATTACAACGTTTGTGTCGGTGTTATCGGACAAACGCCGGCTAAGCCAACGCCTACGACGCCCAGCAATGGTATCAAGACACCAACGCCAATCCAAGCTGGGTTGATTTCAAATTGCAAAAAGTTCCACGAGGTGCAGACTACAACAACTTGTTCTTCGATCCAGAACTACTACAAGATCACCATGGCTCAGATAGCGAAGTGGAACCCTGCCGTTGGATCAACATGCAATGCGTTGTGGGCACATTACTGGGTATGTGTTGGTGTCTAGGCTGACGAAGGCGATCGCGTACAGACAGCCTGGTCTGATTCTTCGGGGGTATACCGTTGGAGATGGATGTCGTTTTTTCTTTCTACATGTATTCATTTCGTTCTCGAGGATAGCTTTAATCTCGACATATCTCAATTAGATAATAGTGACACTTTCCTATAATCTCGACATATCTCAATTAGATAATAGTGACACTTTCCTATCGCACGGGTTTGCTTAATCTCTTGTTCGATGTTGTACGCTCTAATTAATAGACACTTGCATAGGTACTATATGACGTATTGTGCTACAGGGTAAACTGATATGAGTGCTTTTTATTTATAAGGGAAAAATAAAAATAGCTTATTTTAGACTAATTATAGCTAGGGATATAATATGGATTATAGTGCTTTTGCCTGTGTATAAAGTTAACTATTAATATAAGCTTATTATCTTAAAAACACTATAACCTAGGTGCTATTAGAGTGCTTTATAACAGGCTATGTGTGTGTAAAGAATTAATCCTAAGGCATACACTAGGAACGGAGATAAGGGGAAAATCTCTGGAACGCTGGGTGTGGGGGATGGCGGTGTACCTGAAAAGCTGATGCTTGTACCTATTGTACCGTATGGACTCAAAAAATCCGCCACGCCCTGTGGGGTCCTTTTTATTCGCAAATCAAAGCTTTTAGGGCGGATATCAGATCTTTATTCCTTTCTGAACCAATTAGTGCTCTGAGATTAGGCAAAAAGGATCCATAGGGCGCGGCGAATCTTTTAAGTCCATACGGTAGTAATCGACCGAAATGTGTATTATACGGCGCTAAGACTGTTAGCTGATCCTTGCAAAGTAAACTACCTAGGCGGCTAATATTAACTCAGACCACTTTTCATTTAGTACCTACTTACTTAAATATAACCTTGTCATCCCAAGACCCGTTCCCAACTTTTCTTATACCTGCAGCAACAAGCAGCATACAAATAACTGTATATTCGCCGGAAAGTATCTTTGATCTCTGGTTAATGCCTCATCATGCCTCCTCCTCCCGTCTACCACAACAATGACCTGCGTTGGTCGCCAGAGTATCGCAAGGAGCTGGAAACTAAGGGTCAAAATGTCCTGGATGATGATCATATCTTTCCTGATGACCTGGAAAACCCGCTGATTCGGGCGTGTATCATTCGTGCAATCCGCTGTGACATTGACTTTGCAAAAAGTGCCAATGTGGCTCAAGCTTGCACGCAATGGCCTGAGTTTGCTCGTGCTCGCAATGCACGCCTTATAATGAGCAACGAGTTACCTGAGCCAGAGCAGATGCCTGAATCTGACCCTTTGACTCATCCTTACTGCATCTGGTACCCGGATTTTGCAACGGAGCGAACCTATCGTCAGCTAGCACAGGCATTCCCATGGGTTCGGTATCAAGTTGGCCGCGCTTGTGCCGCCGCAGGCTTTGCACTATACGACGAACTGAATCTGCTTCCCGATGTTTGCATCGCAGAAGAAGCAAGAGAGGGTAGAACTGATGGAGGGCGGGCAATCTACGATGCTATTATGGCGGCACCGATGCGCTACGCGGTGATGAACGATCTCAAGTTGTCTATCGAGCTTGACAACCCTCGCAGCCCAGCGTTCCTCAATGGAGATACGGACGTCAGGTGGAAACTTGACAACCGTGTCGACGTTAAAGCCATGATTCGTCTAGGATCTCCAGTCTCACAGCTCCCTGAGAAGTGGTTACCAAATCCTTGTATCGAGGAGGATATGCGCGTGTCAAAAGTGTATTCATTGTACAATCCCGAAAAAGAATGGCAGAGGCGCTTAACGCGTGAAGAAACTCGTCTCTTCTACCAGCCACTCCCCCAAGACCTCCCCACCGCCAAGAAACAAAGTCTTACTGAGATGGCAGGTTATGAGGGCAATGTGGACCGGTACTCACGACTTGCACGGCCAGAGCCGCTGGGCCGAACTCATCTCATCTGCGTAATCCGCGGAATTTATCATCATACCTCATTCGCACGTTGGTGGAGCGAGGAGATAAACACCAATTCCCCCCGTGCTCGAGCTTTAAATCAGCTTACGTTGGGCATGATTCGAAGTGCCATATCTGCAAGAAGAATCATGATCAACGACGTTCAAGAATTCACCAATGGCTGGATTGCAGGTCCCAAGCCTTTCCTTATATGGTGGCCACTCAAGCCGGATCGCACAACACTCGATGAGCTAGCGGAGATGGTTCCCGAGATGAGAGAGCAAGCTGCTATCGCGTGCATCAAGTGTGGTTATGACGAGAAGCTCTCAAGTATTAATCCAAAGCCAACTCCTGCTCTTTGGCTGGCCGCTACACAAAGCCCGAATCCATTTTATCGGAAATGGTTGGAGGATCGCCTCATGGACCTCCAAATGAACGAAGACTTGATAAAGAGCGACAGGGATTTGGATACCTCGGATGCAAGTGCACTATTGACTAACAAGGAGCCCACCACCACCACAATCCATTCGAGTCTGACTGAGGGACTGCATAGAGCGGACAGATCGGGCGATTATGGTTCCCCTGCTGGTCCCTACCTTTGTGAGACTGTCTTAGTTGGCGAGGTAGACAAGCACATCTGGGTATCGGAGGAGAGCTTACGCAAGATTGAGAAATACGCCCGGGGCGTAACCGAGAATCTAGCTTCGCTTGAGGACAAGGAGCTCTGAGAATTTATATCTCATCAACATGCCCTGAGCTCTACATACTGTCCTTAGAGCTATAGAACTGAAGTATTTATATAAACTGTTGACCCCGTCATTGGTATCGCTCAATCAAGTGTCTGCGTGGAAAGTTGCGAAACAAGTCTCCATTCAATCTATTACTCATGCGCCTGTCGGTTGGCGTTTCTATCAAAGAACTTGGATCAACCAGTGGCCCGGCGTGGAGGACCTGTTGCGTGATAGTCTCTCACTTTGCGCGGTGCACCATTGAATACTACAGATGGTACAGATTGAGACACATATCACAGGGCTTTCGAATTACAGGTTTCACAAGAGAAATGAGCTAGCTACCACAGATATTATTCTGATACTTGTATACTTTCCGCTATAGTACATATGAAGATGATGGACGACAAGATGCCCTAAGTTGGGGGACGGCACACGAGAACATTCCATCAGGCAATACAACCATGGTACATCCGACCTTAGAGCTTAAGTGTGATGAAGGGGGGGTTTGGAGAAACGAAGGAACATGAAAAGAAAAGTGGAAAAAAAAAAAGAGAGGATAACCAAATTCCCATCGAGCGTCTATGTTCTTCCGCAACCTTCCAACTGGCTTTCGTGTGTCTGGGCATTAGCCGCAGCATGCGCCCAGGCCTTGTAAGCCCTCCAGTGGTCTATGTCACCTGGGTCATACCTCTTCGGGTCAGGTTCATTGTCGAAGTCGATAAGCCCATCGATCTGATTTATGGGAATACTATTAGCTTCACAAACACTCTTCTGCTATCAGCAACAAGGACTATAACTTACCCATTTGATGAGATCCTCTCTGGTGTTTATACCCTTGTCCCTCATGTCTTGTGATGTGATATTCCCATCATCATCCATGTTCAATCGAAAAGTCTCATAAACATTGACTTTTTTGTAATCTGGAAAACCAGGGATGCCAGACTTGACGGTGTCATATTTGACCTTCTCAGCCGGTAAGCCAAAACCGTCCCCTGTTTTATCCTTATCTCTGCGCATCTTACCCTCTACAGAATCGAAGGCGCCAATTCTGCGGCCTGCTTCAACCCTGTCAGTGGTGGTTCTGATGCGCTCCAAACGACCGGGAGAGAGTTTTTTCACGGCCTCTGTCGTACGATAAGTGTTGAACTGCTGGTCGATCAATTCCATCATGTAGGTATACCGAGTTTGATGCGGATCCTTGGGATCATAAAGACGACCACCCTGATGGAAGTCGGACTCCTTGATGGACTTCATGGGTGGATATACGTCGTCAAGCTTAAGTGCATTGTTATAGCGAGCTGAATTGAGGTCCTTGATGGCATTCTCCAAGTCATCTGCGGGATTCGTCATTTCTGGATGAGGTAGAGGCTCGAGGCCTTTACCAGCCAAACGATGCTGGAATTCTGAGTACGTCAAGCGTTTCCCGGGCCCCGAGCCTATGTTGTTGACTTTTGACTGCGACTTCTTATAGTCGGTGCGGTGTGGAAGGATCATGCCTTGCTTGTCTGGACCCTCAACATCGCTGAAGCAGAAGTTAGTATGATCATGAGCCTGGCCTTGGTCGCGCTGCATCAATACAAAAGGATAGTCCAGCATACCAAATAAAGTCATATATCTCCCATAGTCTAACCCGCTCGTTGGCATGATAATAGTCGCTAAGGGCGGCTTCAGTCTTGCCAACGAGACAAAGAAACCCGGCCAGAAGCAATGGCCCAAGTATCCAAAAACGCATGGTGAGTCAGAAACAGATGTCTGATCAAAGGAACGAACGAAAAAGGAATGAGAGTAAAAAAGGAATGTGGAGGTTTGAGCATTTCTTCAAAACTGTTTGCATTTTGATGCAAGCGCCCAACACTTTATGTGAGGCATTGTATGGAAGATAATAGCTGGCTCTCACTTGACTCAAAACGAAACGATATACCTCCTGGCATAGTTGCATGTTCTGACTCGTAGGCTGGCGTTCTAGCCTATTGTCACGGAAATGAGAATGGCACCTTAGTTGTCCATTGATTATCCCGAGTAATGCCAAGCAACGAGGCCCACCTCAAAAACAAAAGATCACGGGGCCAATATCTCCACATGAAAGATAACCAACACAGAGTTGCAGTGAGCGCCTTGCAGAGGCATATTCCCTCGAAGCGAGCGGCTCATTCGAAGCGGAATTACCGGAGCATGGGTCATTAAACCCACCGTCTAGGGTTATCAGATCGTCCAGTTCCTGAGTTTAAAAAACTTCCCCTGCGTTTTTGTTGCAAGGACACAATAACCCCTGTCAAGTCTCTGGTACTTAACCCCCTCCTTGTAAAGGTTATCCACTTGTTGGGACCACGGTATGTGACCCTGGTTACCGATGCTTTGTACCTCTACATCGAGCCTCAGTTGGTAGGATGCAGCAACTATCTCCACCTGTTTGTGCTCTATATGCTGTTTTTCCGTGAGCAGCTGCATAGTTCTCCAAGTTTCTTAGAATGTCGGAGATTTGACATGCTCTTGGTCCGCGCGATTTGTTGGTCCAACGGCTTGGCTTGATATCTCATGACGAACCCTAGGAAACGGCGCGACAAGCGATGGGGCGATTGTCGCAGGAATTATCATCTCTAATGACAGAGCGGCACGGACCGGCACGTGAAGAGCAACGTTGCTGCGGCAAGGGTGATAGGAGATGTCCAGAACTTTGCCTGGACTCTGCCTCAAAACGTAGCCTGAGATACTTAAGAGGTCAAAGATAGGCCATGGTCTGTAAATTCAGAGAAACCTATCGACCTCATTCACGTTCTTTCAAGTCACTCTTTTCACCATGAAGAGCTTACGCTCACTTTCACTCTTTCTTTCCTTTTCTTTCACTACAGCACAGGTTAACGACACGGTCGACACCTACCCCACCGACACCAAGCTTGATGGCTTCAATTCCACTGAACATAAGCTTGAGCTGGGCACCACGCCTCTTGTGCCTTTTGGGCAGATCCAGTCTAATGATCCTTGGTCTTCACCATTAGTCGATGGATGCCCGAAGCTCTGCAGTGTCGTTGGCTCTCACCCTTCCAACTGGACTCACGTTCACTCTCTTGGCGAGCTGGCTGCTTGTGACGAGAGTATTCTCTTTGACCTCAATGTTGATAACGTTGAAGATGAGCATATCACTATCAGAACCTGCGCTACTACTTCTGGAAAGTCAGAAGAGAAGCGAGTACTTCTTTCGCGAATGCTTCCTGCTGGACATCGTCGCAGACGTCGTTCCGATGCAGACTTGGACCCTGAGCTTGAAAAAGCTACAAAGAAGATTCAATCTTCTGATAGCTGCGGAGCTCAGAAGTCTACCAAGAATACCAAGATATCGACTGGTCCGGCAGGTCAGCTCCAGGACGTGTCTAGTGTGAAGACAGCCGCTGGGTATCTGGCAACATACCTCAGTGACTCCGCCTCGTGCGGAAAGACTGTTCTTTTTGCCAAGACGGGTCCTGCCATAGTTGGAGCGTATGTAGGCCCCGACGCTCAGAAGTCTAGTGGTGGCGATATTATTTCTACCTTTGGGTAAGTGTTCGATTATTCACTGTGGTACTTTGATTTACTGACATAGATTCTCTCAGTGAGTCTCAATCCAGATGTACCAATCATCTCCAACCACACAACGAACGGACAATGGATTATTGCCGTCCCATGTAAAGTATGCGTCATTCCCCTACTAACTGATGCATCTTTAGACAAACAGCTGGGAGCTGGGACTCAGGCTTTTGAAGTCTGCGATACTGATAGCCAGGTTGCTGACACCCTTGGTCTTTTTGCCGTTGACAGTGCGGAGGACCTTTCTTCCCTCAAGAACGCTATCAAGACTTGGATGACTGGAGCATGCATTGGTATCACTGGGGGATCTACCTCCAGCATCAAGCTCGGCGTGCTTACTTCCGATATTGCGGAACATAAGGGCGCTGTCAGCAAGGCCAAGCGTCAAGTTTCTCGAGTATTCCACGAGGCACGATCGCTGGTTACCAGAGCCGACTGCAAAGCGATTCAGGTTGCTGAAGACGACAGTTGTGCCGCTCTCTCTGCCAGATGCGGCATTCGTGGAGCCGACTTTCTCAAGTTCAACACCCAGAAGAATTTGTGCTCCAACCTCAAGCCGAAGCAGTGGGTGTGCTGTTCTTCTGGCTCCCTCCCTGATATGAAGCCAAAGCCTGGATCGGACGGCACTTGCGCCATACACAAAGTTGACTTGGGAGATGGGTGCTTCTCCATTGCTGACAGCTTCGGTATCAAACAATCCGACATCGAAAGCTTCAACAAGAACACGTGGGGCTGGAGTGGCTGCGACCGGCTTCAAATGGACCAAATCATTTGCCTCAGCAAGGGTAACACGCCTATGCCTGCAGAGATTGACGGTGCAGCTTGTGGCCCTCAGAAGCCTGGAACCAAGACACCTTCGGGCACCTTTGATGGCTGGGATCTTACCAAACTGAATCCATGCCCTCTCAATGCATGCTGCTCAGGATGGGGCTTCTGCGGTGTTACAGAGGAGTTCTGTACTGAGTCTCCCAATAACCCCAAGGCTCCAGGAGCCTTCAAGAAGGGCACCAATGGCTGCATATCCAATTGCGGCATGGAAATTGTGAATAACGACGAGAAGGTCGATCATTTCACCAACCTTGGTTATTTTCAGGCCTACAACCAGGAGAGAGACTGTCTTCATATGGATGTTTCTCAGATTGGAGACGACGAAGACCTGGACATCATTCACTTCGCATTTGCTGGTCTGACACCGAGCTTTGATGTCAATATCAAGGACGAGGTCAAGGATCAGTTTGACGAATTCGTCAAAATTGATGCTACCTATAAAAAGGTCATCTCTTTTGGAGGCTGGGCCGAGTCTACTGAGCCCGGGACCTTTCAGCGTTACCGAGACGCAGTCAAGCCTGCGAATCGAGATACATTTGCCAGCAATGTTATGCAATTTCTAGACAAGTATGATCTTGATGGTGTCGACTTTGACTGGGAATACCCAGGAGCAACAGACATGCCCGACATTCCTTCTGGTAGCCAAGAAGAGGGTCTGAACTATCTTCGCTTCCTGACTGTGATGCGGAGCAAGCTGGGTACGGGAAAGAGAACTCTTTCTATCGCACTGCCAGCTTCATATTGGTACCTGAAGCCCTTCCCCGTGGAGAAGATGGCTAAGGTTCTCGATTACTTTGTCTATATGACCTACGATCTCCACGGTCAATGGGGTACGTATTTATTCTCAACGCTTTCTCTGAATTAAATCCAGACGATGACGAACTATCACTAATGAGTTGTCTTGCGATAGATTATAACAACAAACATGCCAATCCCGGTTGCCCTACAGGAAACTGTCTTAGATCACATGTCAACCTGACTGAGACTGAGAGTGCGTTGGTCATGATCACTAAGGCTGGAGTTCCCGCAAGTAAGATCTTGGTTGGTATCTCGAGCTACGGCCGAAGCTTCCGCATGAAAGATCCGGATTGCCTTGGGCTCGATTGTAAATTCACTGGTAGTGCCAAAGACTCAGAAGCCGAACCGGGCCAATGCACTGGCACTGGTGGCTATAGTAAGCTTTGTCTCTACCCATTGACGTCGGAACCGTCGACCATGAACGAAGCGGCTAACTAGTCTTTAGTATCGAATGCCGAGTTGGACAAGATCGTCGAATACGCCAGGATTGGACAAGACGGCTTTGAGATCAAGCGCTGGCGGGATGCCAAAGCTGACTCTGATATCATGCAATGGTTAGTGCAGCCCTCCCAATAACTTCAGGCTATGGATGCTGGCGTTGTTGTTCTGGTGTAGTGTTTGCTAACAATTGGCCGTTTTTAGTACGTTTAACTCAGCCTACGCTTATTTCTCGATTCTTCGAAAGACCTTCAACTAACTTTACGCCTTTAGTTGGTACCATGGGTAAGGGCTTGACTGACTGGGTAGCTTATATGGATGATGACACCAAGAAGAGCCGCAAGCGCTTGTACAGCGACCTGAACTTTGCAGGCACTTCAGACTGGGCTATCGACCTACAAGAGTTCAAATCAAGCACAAAGGACAAGGACTATATGAAGGGCAAGGTTGACTTCAGTGTCAAGCCCACGTACGAGCCGTGCTCGGCTACCAACTGGCCAAAGTCTCTTGACAAGCTTGAGGAACAGTATGACAGCATCCAAAGCCATTGCCGTGGCGCGGCACTCATCCGAGTTCTTGCTTATGAGCTTGACGTTGCCATCGAAGAGTACAGAGACGCTTCCGAAAACTACGATGACAAAGTAAGCACGCCATGCAAGTCCCAACTTAACTAACTACCTATCATACTGACACTCTATAGTTTGGCTACTATGCTGATTGGGTCAAGGACGCCATCAACCCACGTATTGAAGAATTCATGGCCCTTGGAAGGGGTGAAGGCTTGAAGTACATGGATTGCAAGTGGAAAGGTCCTGATCAGGATGGTGAAGGTCCCTGTGACGAAATCGACCTCACTATCGCACCTGGGCCCCACGCCGGAATTCGAACGGTCGAGTTTACAATGCGCGACGAGAAAGGCTTTTACAAGGCTTTGTCAGAGAAGGCTGGTATTGACAAGGAGTGGATCACCTGGCAGAACAGTCCACTTCCTGATATTTGCGTCATCTGCAACCAAGCTGATCCTCAATGTCGGGCCGAGATGGAAAAGTGTACGCGAGACGTCTACCAACGCAACAACTTCCCGCAGCGTATCAGGGACTCAAGCAAGATCGAGATTCCTAACCCGAAAGAGATTGTTGATGAGGCTATGCCGAAGCTGGGAGAGCTTGGCATCATCGCCCTGTCAGCGTATTTCGAGCTGAGCTTGACGCCGGAACCTGCTGACGCTGGGGATATCGCTACGGCCTTAAGCATGCCCATCTTCATGCTGCAGGATGCGTCTGAGTCTATCAAGGAGATCAAGAGGATTGGTAAGGAGGAGAAGGAGAAGAAGACCAGGGAGCTAGTGCTCTTGATTCTCACCATCGTCTTTGCCGTCATACCGTTTGCCGGAGAAGCAGCAGCTGCGCTCGGTGGTGCTAGCAGAGTGGCAACGGCAGCCCTGATTGTCGGTGAAGCAGGCAATGCTGCTATTACCATTGCTGAAGTTGTCGACGACCCAGCCTCGGCGCCTTTTGCTATCCTTGGAATGCTTCTAGGTGCTGGTGGTATCCGGGCCAAGGGTGCTCGACAGGGCTTCAAGGATGCCGCTGATGCCAGAAGGAGCCTTGATGCTGGTGATCTTGGTCGGTTTTCTAAGGAGTTTATTCGAAAGGACAAAGTGGTGCAGAACATGGTCAAGAGTTGCATGATCCGAAGATAGGGGGGCAGATATGGGGGATGTATCCTGTGATGTCACTATAATCCCGAGGGTTAGTAGTACTGAGCGTTTGTGGAAATAGTTTTTATTTGTCATCCGGAATGCCCTTTTGCTTCTTTTCCAGTTCTGTTAAAGTATGTAGAATTATATTAAATCAATGAAAAGGGGAGAACTTGTTTGTCTCATAGTCGACAATACAAACTTCATTGATATATGGGAGTAAAAATCCAACATACCGTGAACCCGCAAATTTTGGTTATGATGGGTAATATATAAAATCATTTATTCTTAGAATTCCAGCTCGCCAGGTTACTTACACTCATGCGGCCGTTGCTAAATCGTTCAAACTGATAAGTGGCAGTGATGGATGCCAGCACTTCTTAGCTCTTAGATAGTCTGGTTTGGTGAACGCACTGTGAATCCTGGGCTTGGGCGAAGCATTAAGCTGCCTGTAGTAATGGTGGTACCGGAAAGTTGGGCGGATGTCACGAGCAGGGGGTAGGCGCGTGATGGACTCGAACATACGCAAATACGGATCAGGATTGCGTCGTGGGAGACAAGTAAGTATTTCATAATACCGTGAAGTGATTGTCGTGGCTATTGGCTTAAACAAGCAATAGGATGCCTTGCCCATTTAGTCAGTCATTTCGAGCTATTGGCCATGGTCGAGCCAAGCAAATTGGGATTACGAGCAAGTCGGCGCATTCTACGTTCAGGTCGATGGCACCCAGATGTAAGATAGCTCCGTTCGTGATATATTCTTGTACGTCGACTCCTCCTCCATGAAGCCCTATCACTCAGGAGCTTGACTTTCTGGTTTGACTCGATGGAAGCCTCGCAACAATACTATCATCCAAATGGGCTGGAAATTTCCCCGCATGATGGGTGCTTTCAGCTAGCCTCATGGTAGACCGTGCATTGCTCGACCATGAATCTTGGAATATAGTTACTGCGGAGGCCGAGACAAGAGCCTCATCTAGTGTAAGTGAGCCTGCCAGCACGGCAACCCCGCCCAAGTTAGAACCCGTATACGTCTTTTCCTTTATGAAGCAGCTGCAGTAACACAATGAAAGACGGGGCGCCATCTGAAGCGCCCACGCTGAGCTGGAACACTCAACTTTCTCGGACGTCCGTCTCAAGTCTCAGTTGCGCAATATTTTCAGGTCAACGCTACCAGTCAGCTCATGGCCTTGAGGACGTCATTAGAACACTCCGAGGTCTCAGCCTTCGTCATTATCGCTTGGAAGAGCCGGTAAGAGAAGAGAGACTCGGCCACGGGGAAACCTATCTGGTTGAGAGATGTGTCGACCAAAAAGGAAGGGTCTTTGCCGTTAAACACCTGAGGGTGAACGCCGAAACCGATGATAAGGCATTCCGTCAGCGGTTTAGATCTGTCATCTTCGAGGCTCAAATCATGAGACATCCTCCATTGCGGGCACATCCAAACATCCTTGAGGCCCTCGGTTACAGCTGGAGCTCTCCGCAAGGCTTTATTGCTCCCTACATACTGGTTGAATATGCTCCACTGAGCACGATGAGGGAGTAACTCGGCAAAGTCGAGCCGCCCCTTAGCGCAATTGAGATTCTGGTGGCTGACATCGCATCTGGTCTCTCCGTTCTACACAGCTGTGAAATTGTTCATGGCGATATCAAATGGGACAACATCTTGATTTTTCCGAGCTGGGACCATCCTGCAAAGGCTGTAGCAAAGATCGCGAATTTTGGACACGCTATTGTCCTGAATGAAAGCACTGGCGGAGAAAGCAACGAGTCAGCAAAATACAGAGGTACCTTAATGTAAGATTTGACAAACGTTGTGAGACTTTCTATGCCAATGCTAATCATAGTGGACAGTTACAATACCCTCAAGATACAGACACAAGACACATGGCCAATAGATCAAACAAAACTAGTAAAATGCGATATATGGGCCTTCGGACTTTTGATCTGGGAGTCGTGTATGGCAGGGAACAAGTACTCGACTTACCTAACCAAAAATGACATCGTTCAGAATGACGACAGTTGCTGCGACCACCTTCTAAAATACGCCAAATTCGCTGTCCGGGGGCCCTCTATCGGTCCGGCCATATTTCTTCGAATGGCACTACACATGACGATCCAAGATGTAGCCGCAAAGCGGATTGCTCATATACGCAAAATTCCTCTGTGCACACGATGGAAGTAAGCCAACTTCTGGAGACCGACTCAACATATCAGATTGTCTCATCATTCAGCTTAAATTGTTCTCTAGGTCTCCAAGCAGATATGGCTCTGCATCTAGAGTCCCCAACACCAACATACGGGGTTTGTGACTACAGGTTTTTCTCATTAAATTCGCGAGAAGAGATACTATTCTAATCACCTTACAGATGTTTCGTCTAGAAAACGGTCGTGAGATTCTCTGGGAGCACCAGCAGCAGATATTCCACAGTCTCAAACAGGCGCACTCGGGTAAATTAGTTAAGGATATGGGCCCTATCCTTTGGCAAATTGCACTGTGCTACCATCTGGGTTTTGGAGTCGCCCAAAGGAGCCAGGAAGCCTCAAGATACGCTCAAATGGCCGCATCAGAATGCCATCCGATCGCCAAAGCGTTCTCTGAGGCACTTGATCCCCAGAGCAAGTATTATTCTACACGAGTTCCTGACTCATACGTCTCGCGCATCTCAACGCTACTATCGACTAAGTCAAACTTATCAGATGGAATGCCATATATTGTCAAGGCATATCTTCACAGACGCTACAAGGAAGTGATTGAATTTTTATCGCGTGGTGTTTCTCTCAATCTATCGACATCTAATAGGTACACCTTTTTCCATTAGCTATTTATCTTTCAGGATAAGTCCATCCTCGACACCATCACTCAAAATCTATCAGATAGATCATCTCGCCGTATAGTTAACCTGCCATATATCTCAGTACGTCAAGTGCACAGTTAATAGCCTTTGCAGTTCATTAGGGCTCTAGTTGCGGAAAATACAACTCCGCTGTGAACAACTTCAAGGGACCACATCAAACGTCCACGAATAGAAAAAAAGACCGGTACCGTATTGCCGAACGTTGAGTGATCGATAACTAGCACAAAGCAAAGAAGTCGTCGCATCTCGCCATTACAATTTTCCGCGTAAAGTTAATATGATATCACGCGTTCTGGAGCGGCTTATACGGATAGGAGACATGACTTCTGTGCCGGGCAGCCGAGATCGATCAGCTTCCAGACCAATCTTGAAACATGACAGCAACGAGGAAAAATAGCATCCACCAATTGATTAAGCTTGTTTCGGGAACTCGGGTTAGCGTTTCAATCTCAACCCCGGAGATTGACAGCATTGTGGATCCCCTCGCTAGCACCCGGCACAGTATAGACCGGACTGCCGATGCCTAATTTGGGAATCGCGCCGGCGAGACTGTCCAACACGGGCCACAATCACGGCTGAACGGCATTGTAGACGTCGTTAGCTGATACGGAAGCTTCGTGTGCTTCACGTATTCCATTCCCCTATATAAGAGCTCAGCAGTCCTCATTGTAGCACTTCTTGTTCTTGGCATCATCATTCATTCATTCATTCATTCTTTTCTTCTAATTTCCAATCGTATATACACTATTTTACCACTACATTCATTGACTCTGTTCAACATGTTCTCTTCCATTATCATGCTCGGTGGCCTTGCCGCCTCCACCCTCGCGCTCCCTACTCTTGAGACCCGTGCTAGCTGCACCTTCACCGATGCTGCTACTGCCATCAAGAACAAGGCTGGATGCGCCACTATTATCCTCAACAACATCGCTGTTCCCGCTGGAACTACTCTTGACTTGACTAAGCTCAAGGACAACACCCACGTCATCTTCCAGGGAAAGACCACCTTTGGCTACAAGGAGTGGGAAGGTCCCCTTATCTCCTTCACCGGAAACAACCTCCTCATCGAGGGTGCTTCTGGCCACTCTATTGACTGTGAGGGTCAGCGATGGTGGGACACCAAGGGCAGCAACGGTGGCAAGACCAAGCCCAAGTTCTTCAGCGCCCACTCCCTCAAGAACTCCAACATCAAGAAGTTGAACGTTCTCAACACTCCCGTCCAGGCTTTCAGTATCAACAGCGTCACCAACCTTGGTGTCTATGATGTTCACCTGGATAACTCCCTGGGTGACACCAAGGGTGGACACAACACTGATGCTTTCGATGTTGGCTCTTCCAACGGCGTCTACATCTCTGGTGCCGTCGTCAAGAACCAGGATGATTGCCTTGCCATCAACTCTGGTACCAACGTCACCTTCACCGGTGGTAACTGCAGCGGTGGCCACGGTCTGTCCATTGGATCTGTTGGTGGACGCTCCGACAACGTTGTCAAGACTATCCGCATCCTGAACTCCGCCATCTCCAACTCCGACAACGGTGTCCGCATCAAGACTGTTTCCGGAAAGACTGGTTCCGTCTCTGATGTAAAGTATGACGGTATCACCCTCACCAACATTGCCAAGTACGGTATTGTTATCGAGCAGGATTACGAGAACGGCTCTCCTACTGGCACCCCCACTGCTGGTGTTCCCATCACCGATGTCACCATCAACAACGTCCACGGAACTGTCAAGTCTAGCGGAACCAACGTCTACCTCCTCTGTGCCAGCTGCAAGAACTGGACCTGGACCAACAACAAGGTTACTGGTGGCAAGAAGTCTGATAAGTGCAAGGGTGTTCCCACTGGCGCTTCTTGCTAGATTTAGAGCTTGATATGGGGCGGATATAATAGTTGTGCAAGTACGAGAGATGTAGCAGGCTACTCTCTCTAATATAAATAGTTAGATCAGTCCTAGTTACTAGTCAATACTATTTTTTGTGCTTTCGACATTTGCTTTTCACCATGTGAAGGAGATGACTGATCGACGCGTGGCATAATCTTGTGGAGATCTTGCCTCTCGCTGATAAGGGATCAAGCCGATGTAGAAACACCCCCGAGAATCGAGTCGAGTCGGATTTCAAGTCACATTCTCCAGACTATCTGCGTCACAAATCCGGTCAAGATCTCTTCTTACTCTCCCAGTTAGCGAGGAGATGCGGTACTGGGGACAGATATGCTGAGCCAGGTCGAGAATAAAACACGTCTTGCAAGGGATTATTTGGACTTCCTACAACGAAATTGTTGATATTACTACTTGAGATCTTTATAACCCAATTGTTCTTAGACTAATGGCCAACCATGGCCTGCTGAGCGGGCGCATATCTGTTTCCCTGTGGCTTTGCAGAATCAATAATTCGGCGCAACTCTGCCTTCTCTTCGTCTGTAAGCTCGACATCCCTGGAAGCCCAGTTTTGTTCCAAACGCTGAGGCTTAGTGGTTCCCGGGATAGCAATGAATCCTTGAGCCGCCACCCATGCAAGTGCGATCTGAGTCAATGTGACACCCTTGCGAGTCGCGAGTTTCTTGATCTCTTCGACAATCTTCTTGTTGGCATAGAAGTTTTCACCTTGGAACTTGGGAGCTAGAAATATTTAGCAATGCGGGGACAAATTTACTGAGTCTGAGAAGGCACATACATCCACGACGAAAGTCGTTGGCGGAGAAATCCTCAGGGGTGTTGAAAGGGAAGTCATCTACCAGCCAGCCATGGCCAAGTGGGCTATATGCCACATAGGTAATTCCTAATTCTCTGGCGGTATCGATGAGGCCGTCAGTCTCATGCAAGGTTTCGAATGCAGAGTACTCGGCTTGAAGAGCATCAATCTTGGCAACTACAATATGTGTTAGTGAGCGCTGGGTAAACAAGACAGAATAAAAACTCACTAGAATTGGCCTTTCGAAGTGTGGCCGCAGAAGACTCAGACACGCCAATGTACTTGGTTTTGCCTTGCTTGCGGATTTCATCAAGAGCTCCAATCGACTCTTCAAGAGGGGTGTCTGCAGTGATGGGTGGTTAGTCGTGAAACGAACCGACAGAAAAAGCTTGAACTCACTTGGGTCAATGCGATGGAGATAGTAAAGATCGGGGGTAAAGCCGAGTCTCTCAATCGTGCCATCAATGTACGACTTGATGTGGGACGCAGAGTTGGTGATTCCGCCGTCACCGAAACAATCGAATCCACACTTGGAAGCAACTGTGGGGTTCTGTTAGTCTTGCCACGATAGACGTTTCATTAATAACTTACTGAAGACTTTGTCACGCACTTGGTGCTTTCTGATGAAGTCACCCAAGAGCTTCTCATTGACGCCAGCCTGGTAAACCACCTATCGCACAGAACATTAGTATCATGAATTACAAAACAAAACGTTCCAAAGGCGGAAAACGTACAGCAGTGTCCCAGAAAGTGCAGCCAAGTTCAATTGCCTTGAGAAGCACGGGTTCAGCTTCTTCCAGGCTCAAGTTGTTCCCCAAACCGAAGCTGATCCCCATGGCTCCAAAGCCAGGCGAGGGCACCGTAGTATCAGCGAAAGGAAGAGTCTTGACCATCTTGACTTGATAGATAATGAGGAATGATGTTGAATTGAATCCGAAAAATCACATTGCACGATCCCGAACTTATATATCTGTTGAGGTTGAGATTTTTGGGTGCAGAGTCCAGCTATCATCATTGATTGGTCAATGCCATGAGAGCTCGACGTGACGTATCTCGTAGTGGACCGTGGTCATTGCCGAATGAAGCTTGCAGACTTAAATCCGCACTTAACTCCGGGTCTCTCACAAGCCTCATTCTGAAGACAGGCTCCACCGTTGGTCAGCGTATTGCATTAAGTCCGTACTCCGTACAAGAGTGAATATTAACTAAAAGTACTAACTTTTCTAGCCACTAGTTGATGAGCCAACTTCCGAATTTTCCAGAGTTGTCTCTCACGCCATGTTCTTTGTGCGAGGCCGAGCCATACGTTTTTAGTCATGGGTTAACAAATCAAATCGACACGGACCATGATGGCCCGACACTCCCCTGCTATCAGTACCTGACTGAAATGGCATCAATTCATCAGGTGGTAGTATCGTCTGTTCCAAAAAGTATACTCGCACTCCTGACTTAACATCTTGTTACCAATGCGCAGATACTGAAACAACACTGTGACCGACGCACTTTGTGTCGCAACAAAACATTTGCGGAAAAGTTTCATATAGAGTCTTGAAAACTGAACAATCATCGTGTGACGATGGGTGTCAACTTCCGGGCGGTTTTGCCGAAGCTTGCTACAGCGACGCCATCTCAAAATGTGTGGGCTTGTGCCGTAGTCAACGACTCAATAAATTAGCACTTTATTCACTTCCAAGAGGTTTTAAAGGACGGAGGTCAGATATATATCTTACTTATACCTTCAAACGGTCAGCTGACGAGTAGAGCCAAATAGAAGACCCTGCAGAATACATGGTAAGATGGACGACTATGATTGGATATATCATCGTTATCCCTGCAATTGCGGGGTATGATCGTGGTCCTGCTGACGGGGTTGAGTGCCTAAAATGTTTGTTCACGCCAAGACTGTTTTGAACTTTTGAGTTCGAGTAGTTCGTATCCTAGTTGGTGCTTCCAGTTACCAAAATGTCTGAGAAGGGTGTGGGATCAACGACAGGTACCGCGGGAGATGACCAAGATGCCTCGCTATTCAGATATACCCCTCTCACCAAGGGTCAGATACGACTGTTGCAACTAGACCCAGCAAATCAAGAAACGGATCAGTTACATGGCAAACTCGTTGTCAAAAGCTTTGATAACTTACCTCCTCGGGTGAGGCCCCATGCGTCTGGCCTGACGGAACCGATCGACCCCGGAAAACACGTTTGCTTTGAAGCCACTTCCTACGTGTGGGGCCAGGCCACCTTTACCGAATCCCTCATCACGCCCCAAGGCTCCATCCCCATTATGGCGTCGCTTGCCTCGATTTTGCGGCGCCTGCGTGATCTATCACGCTCTCGCACTTACTGGGCCGATGGAGTATGCATCAACCAGTCCGACATGGCCGAGAAGGAGATTCAGGTGTCTCTCATGGATGTCATTTACAGTTCTGCTGTGCGAGTTCTTTGCGACATATGTGAGGAGGATGAAGACATCAGTCTCTTACTTGACACCATGGAAAGATACTGGAAACGGAACATGCGCCATGGTTTTGCAATGAGCCAGGGTGACTCGATGAATCTTTCAGCCAAGACCACTGCCAAGGTGATGGGCGTGTCTCTACCCACAGACGAGGAATCAGACGCCATCCAGGAGATGGAGGGCAACGACTGGCCGGTGCGTTACTTGAAGCTCATGTCTTCGCCTTGGTTTCATCGTGTCTGGGTCGTGCAAGAGTTTGTTCTTGGGCGAGATGCCCACATGATGTTCGGCCGTCGACATGTACCTTGGGGCGAGCTTTGGGCGGGGATGATTCGATATAAGGGTATTGACTGGCCATGGGACTCTGCCGATTTCGCAAGTGCGGATATGGCCAGTCTACTAATATCTTTCAACTCCATGTGTCTTGTCCGCACATGCCGGTTTATCGATCCGAAGACGTCACACGGGCGTGAATTCAACGGCATTGCAAAAGTCCTCATGTGTGGGCTGGAACTGGACCAAGCTCAACTTCCAATGTGTCTCATTTTCTTTTGCGTCAATAGCTGCACTGTTCCGCGAGATCGCTACTTTGGCATTCTGGGCCTGGTAGATGAGGAGGGCGAAGATAAGCCAAAGGAACTGCGGGCTGACTATACATCCCCCATGAGAGACATCACCATGCGATTTTGGACATATGCCTTGCAGCTGGGATCTGGAGGAGAGCTCCTACTTGTTGCTGGGTTGCCAGGTCGGGAGGAAGGCTACCCCTCGTGGTTGAGGGATATCACTGCTCCTAATCCATTGAGCCATGTTGCGCTAGGAGCTCCTCTGGGTGACGCTTGGCACAAATCCGGCGGACCATCCACCACGTGGTCTGTGTCATTTGACGACCAAGACCCTGATCGAATGTTTGTTCAAGGTTACCACCTCGGCGATATCATAGAAACATCAAGTCTTGACGCCAAAGAAGAGTTTGACTTGGAAAACCTGATCCATTGGCTTGACAGGGCTTTTTCTTTCTTCACATCTGGAATCAAGACGATCGATTGCAGTTCGGATACACGCTATCCTATGACCAGCGAGCATATCCACGAAGCAGCTTTCAAGGCGATAAGCAACTACGATGAGCAAGATGCCACGCCCCCCACCGACGAGACATTCAAGGCAATCCTTCGTATAGGTTTATCGCTAGTCCTAGTCGCCAAATCAAAAATCACTAGCGACAAGTACAATATGTCGCGAGTAGTCAAAGCTTTCGAAAATGAAGGGCCTGTTCTGAAGGAGCTGTTTCTTCGGATATACGCGTCACGGGGTTTCCGCTTTTGCAAGGCGAGCAAAGGCATATTTGCGCACTTGCCAAGGGGAGTCTGTGTTGGCGACTCGATCTGGATCTTGAAGGGGTGCCGGTTACCTGTTGTATTCAGATCGTGTCTGTCTCATCCTGGGTCGTTTGAGTTTGTTGGTGGTGGTTATGTATATGGGGTTATGAACGGGGAGGCAATGAATATGCCAGGGTTTAAATGGAGAGGGGTGTCCTTGCGTTAATGTTTTATGTCTGACTCAAGCCCCGCGTTATACGCAGTATATGTATGCGCATAACGATCGGGGAGGTGTCCGCTGCACGTCTGGAATTGTATCAGCGCATGGTATTGAATACCACTCGTCATTTACCAGAGCCGACTTGGCTGGATAATTTTCAGCGCGATAGCACTTACTCTAAAACATCAGCGCCATAGGCTTTACCTTTTTAGAAATAAATGGCATACTAGAAAATCGGCATCCACTTCTAAAGTGTAGGGTTAACATAGACTGGTTTCACCAATCACACCGGACATCCACCTTGGCATACGCACAGTCCGTCTCTGAGTGACGCCGATGGCTTTAACTAAACCTTGTATTCATCCACGTTGAGTAGAATGCGCCGCTGTGTTGCTTACCCCGCGTTCCCTGAGCAATGGTATCTGGACTACCTGCTGGACATGAACAATCTGATGACGGTGTAGTTTGCACTTATAACTGACTTGTTTGCCGCTTTAGTTGTTGGCGGCTCGATCGCCTACCTCACTTTCCAATGCTTGACTTTGAGTGTTCAGCGTCGTCCTCCCCCAGGTCCAAAGCCCCTCCCACTCATCGGAAACGCCCGGGACTTCCCTGCAGAAGGTGTTCCAGAATATCAACATTGGCTGCTACACAAAGACCTCTACGGGCCAATTAGTTCCGTCACTATCAAGACGTCTGGTCGTCCATCTATGACCTTTGCGAATAAGCTTTGCGGCTACGGACGCATCGTTCTTTGTCAAGGATACAACAGCACTTTCCGACGGTACCGCAAGTTGCTCCATCAGGAGCTAGGGACAAGGGTATCAGCGGCGCAGTTTCAGGATGCTCAGGAGGTAGAAGTGAATCGACAACTGGCCAGAGCTCTCGATGAGCCTGATAAATGGCTGGAGCATATCAAGACGTAAGTGAACTACGCACGCTGCTTCGAAGTTGAATCATGAACATGTCTTAGTACCGCCGCCTCTACAGTCTTGAAAATGACCTATGGCTATGCTGTCGAGCCCCAAGGTCCGGATACCCTTGTGGATCTCATCGAGAGGATGATGACCGAATTCTCACTCGCTGCTGTTCCTTTTGCTTGGCTCGTAGATCTTGTTCCCATGCTTCAACATCTTCCCGAGTACTTCCCTGGAGCAAAGTTCAAAAAGACAGCTCGAAAGTGGAGGGAGTCTATCCGTGCGGTTGCGTATATCCCTTATCGATTTGTTCAACGTCAAATAGCATCGGACAATTACCGGCCGTCATACGTCTCGAAGCTCGTTCACCAATGTGAACAAGATGGTCCTGCCGATACGACCTTGTGCCACGACGACGAGGAGGCAATTGCATGGTCAGCGGCGAGTCTCTACGGTGCTGCAGCAGATACAACAGTAATCACGCTTACAACCTTTACGCTCGCCATGGTCCTCTTTCCTCAGGTACAACTCAGAGCTCAGAACGAGATCGACTCCTTGACTGGGAGTAATCGACTTCCAAGCTTTCAAGACCGTGATCGGCTTCCATACATCAATGCGTTGGTCAAAGAAACGTTACGATGGTGGCCAATTGCACCAATGGGCTTCCCACACACAGCCGACGAGGACATCCAGTACAACAACATCCATATTCCTAAAGGAGCATACCTCCTGCCTGCAGTCTGGTGGTTCCTTCACGATCCAGCCGTATACGCTGAGCCCCAGAAGTTTGATCCAGAACGTTTCTTGAGCCCTCGCAATGAGCCTGATCCTAGTTCAGAGGTATTCGGCTACGGTCGTAGGATATGTCCTGGAAGATTCTTCGCCGATGCAAGTCTTTACTTGAATATTGTCAAGTGTTTAGCTGCTTTTAACATCAAGAGGGCAAGAGATCAGAATGGTGAAGAAATGGCCGTCGATGTCAGACCTAAACCAGGCATTCTAAGCTACCCGACAGAGTTCCTGTTTGAGATCACGCCCCGGAGTCAGACGCATGTTGAACTGATCCGTAGAATGGAAGCAGAGGTACCGCAAGAAGAGGGAGATGCTGAGCTATTGGAGAGTCTGGAGGACTGGAGGAAAGTTGAAATGATTGAGGCGGTGTCAGATGCAAAGGCAGATTGACGCATATAGGACAACCGGCTAAACATCAATATCGATCAATTGTCCATGTTGCTATAGACGTAAAACGGGGAAGCGACTACTCAAACGCCCTGGTCTATAGGAAAACAAAGATGAGAGATAAATCATCTAGGCATAGCTCAATCTCACAAATCCTCTCTCTAGTCCATTTCAGCCTGGCTTTTCAAGCACAATCGACTTCGCTTCAGTCGGCCCCAAACTATCCGAGCACCCTGAGTGAAGTCGGTCAAGTCACCATGTGAGTCAGGGTACCCATGAATAGTAGTTGGCAGTTTGGAATAGGCTATGTAATAGTAAATCAGTGACTGTCGACAAGGTAAGGAATAACAATACACATAAACTTGAGAGCCGACATGCCAAGT
>JABEXW010001284.1:0-18018 GCA_013266185.1 Fusarium sarcochroum | reverse complement strand
CCCAAACACCGTCTCATTTCACACACCCACCCCCTCCCTGGTCACTACCATGGCAACCCACTTCAGCTTGGCCGGCTGGTCCGCAAGCCCAATTTGCTTTTTTCCACACATCCCCGGTCGACTAGCGCCCTAAGCCTGCTGGCCTGAGCAAGGCGGTGGAGCTATCTCAGGGGCCGTCCGCCTCCCGTTGCCATATGATACGCAAGCGAGATGCCATAGACATCCATCAGCTAACCCAGACAAACTCAGACCTCAACCTCCCTCTCAATCTCAATCTCAATACCAACCCCAACCACCTTCTCAATACCAAACTTCTCACTCTCACGTAGAGATCGACACCCGCCGTCATCCCTACTACTCCACCCCCATCGACCTCGCTGAACGTGAATACCGCCAGCGTTACCGCCCTGCCCAAGCTTTTTCCACTGAAGACCCTACTTCTCACTCTCATCACCACCAACACCAGCCCCAATACCAAGACACCTTCCAGACCAGCAACTACACCGTTGAAGGTCGTCCCGCTCCCCAATTCCACACTTCTGAGAAGACTGAATTCAACACCTTCACTGTTGACGGTCGCTCTTCCCAGCCCCAGTACAACCACACCGAGAAGACCGAGTTCGATAACTTCACCGTTGACGGACGTTCTGCTTCCCGACCTCAATACTACTCCAAGGAGACTGAAATCAACAACTTTACTGTTGACGGACGATCTTCTCAACCTCAGTACAACACCACTGAGAAGACTGAAATCAACAACTTCACTGTTGACGGCCGCTCTTCCCAGCCCCAGTACAACGACACCAAGACATCCCGCGTCAACAACTTCACCGTTGACACCCCCGCTTCTCGTCCATCCCACAAGAAGGACGTGAGATTCACTGAAGAAACCGTCGAGACTACCAAGGTCGACAACAAGAACACCAAGTCCAAGATGGGTTACTACGACGACGACGGTAAGCCAAGCCCCATCTCCACCAGAGCCATTGAGCTCCTCTTGTTCCAATACAGCCAATCTAACTAAATCAGCAGGTCACTACAACTCCCTCCGCTCCGGTATGCACAAGTTGGGCGACCGCATCGCTGCTCCCGCTCGTCGGGATCTCGAGCTCGATGTTGCTCAGGGTGGCCGAAGTGACGGTTGCGCTGTTCCCAACACCGTCAGCATCCCCTGCCACCACATCCGTCTGGGTGACTTCCTGATGCTCCAGGGCCGCCCCTGCCAGGTCATCCGCATCTCTACCTCCTCTGCCACCGGTCAGTACCGCTACCTTGGTGTCGATCTCTTCTCCAAGCAGCTTCACGAGGAGTCCTCTTTCATCTCCAACCCCGCCCCCAGCGTTGTTGTTCAGTCCATGCTCGGCCCTGTCTTCAAGCAGTACCGTGTCCTCGACATGCAGGAGGGTCAGATTGTCGCCATGACTGAGACCGGTGATGTCAAGCAGGGTCTGCCCGTCATTGACCAGTCCAACCTCTACTCTCGCCTTCACAACGCTTTCGAGTCTGGCCGTGGCTCCGTCCGTGTCCTTGTCCTCAACGACAGTGGCCGTGAGCTCGCTGTCGACATGAAGGTCATCCACGGTTCTCGCCTGTAAGCGTGCCGTTCAACTGTTTTTCTGAAGACGGGCAGCCGCTTGTAATGCGACTATTTCCCAATACCCCATAGAGTAAAGGGACAGCGCTACTGGTCTCACCTCAGCGATGAGGAGCGAGCAGGGTTGTCCTGGATCTCGTCTGTACAATGTCAAGTTTCGTGGGGGATTTGTTGTATCAAGATGGTTTACTTTGTTTGTGTCGAGATTGGATAAAGCACATTGGCTAGCTGGAAATATTGGAGTCTTTTGCGTAGATGGGAAAGTTCTGTACATGGACTATAGTAATTGACAATTGATTCCGCATCTACATAAACATTGAGTCTCTACCTTTGCCCGTCGTGTCGTGTCGTGTCGTGTCGAGATGTTATGATCTTGTTCGCGTTCATGAGACGTACCTTGAGCTATCAGGGTCCTCGCCACGCGGCCAAGCTAACCTTGTCCGGAAACTACCTGGTCATCTGTGTCATGATCCCGAAACAGCTTCCATAAGCTACCCTATGTTTTGGTCATGATGTTGCTGAAGATTCCAGGCATTGTTATATCAACAAACTTGGTGATTATATTAATTTTTAAGCTGTTGATTATTATTCGGTATATAATAACGGGTGTGTTATGAAGTTGTATAATAAGCACGTCCTAATCCTCTTGTTCTCACAGCTCTCATCAAGGTGCTTCCCCGCGCGTGACCAAACTTAAGCCAGGATGGATGGATAGCTACCCCAGTTTGTCTCAGCACGCAAACTTACAACTGATTGATAACAAGCCGCGTGACGTTTTGTGGTCACCTGGAGAGTTTCCCCGATCTTGCTCCTCTTATCTTTTTTCCTTTCACAACCTGGTTTGTTATATCTTATTCATCACATATCCCACATAGGTACATACATACCGTCTACAGGCCATCATGGGTGCACAATCATCAAAGCCAACAATTCATGAGAAGGCTGTCCTCGAGCGTCTTCGAAGTCTCCAGGTCCAAGACGACGAGGACTACGTCGAAGTCAGCAGCGATGCCGAAAAGACTCCTCTAGGTCCGCTGATCCGAGACGCTCAAGGCCTGTCTGTCCATGTCCTTGAGTCGTGGCAGGCCTCTGTCCTCAAAGACCCCAAGAACAAGTGAGACCCTTCGTTACTGTCGATGATTTAAGAAAGCTGACCTGAATCAAGACTTGCCCTCACGGCACTGAGCTCAAACAACCCAAGACAGGTCCTCACTTCACTGCCGACCGAAATCGCAGACCAGCAGATCTACAATGTCAAGATTCCTTTTGAGGGCGACCCCATCACCAACCAGCGTTCAAGCGGTCGCTGCTGGCTATTCGCGTCCACAAACGTCTTTCGAGTCGCCCTCATGAAGCGCTATAACATCGAGAGCTTTGAGCTCTCACAGCAATATCTCTTCTTCTGGGATAAGCTTGAGAAGTCCAATTGGTTCCTGGAGCAGATCATCGACACCGCTGGAGAGGACCTTGAGGGACGTCTTGTTCAGACACTACTAGGTGATATTGTTTCGGATGGCGGCCAGTGGGATATGGTGTACAACCTCGTTGAAAAGTACGGTCTTGTGCCCCAGGCTCTGTACCCGGATAGCTGGAATGCTATGAGCTCGGGCGTTCTTAATAGCATCATTAAGACCAAGCTTCGTGAGTTTGCCCTTAAGCTTCGTGGCTTGATCAACTCCAAAAGCGGTGTTTCCGCCGCCGCACTTTCGTCGGCCAAGGATAAGATGCTGCGCGAGATCTCTCTCGTTATGACTCTCCTCTTGGGGCCACCGCCAAGCCCCGAGGATGCCTTCACCTGGCAGTACAATGACAAGAATGGAAAGGCCCACGAGCTTAAGGCTACCCCTAAGGACTTTGCCAAGAACATATACAGCTCCGACTTCCGCATTACATCTAACACCATCGAGAGTATGATCTCACTCGTACACGATCCTCGCCATAAGCCACACTCTCTCCTCTCAGTATCACGACTTGGCAACATCGTCGGTGGTCGCGGAGTGAGTTACGTCAACGTCGACCTCGATACCCTCAAGGGAGCCTGTGTCAAGATGCTCAAGGCTGGTCTTCCCATCTTCTTTGGTAGCGACGTGGGCAAGTTCAGTGACTCCAAGTCCGGCATTATGGACCTCGACCTCTTCAACTACGAACTAGGTTTCAACACCAGCTTACTCGGCATGAGTAAGGCACAGCGGTTGACGACGAAGGAAAGCCAGATGACCCACGCCATGGTACTGACGGCAGTGCACCTCGATGAACAGACGGGCAAGCCTGTTCGCTGGAGGGTGCAGAACAGCTGGGGTACTGCTGCTGGTGATAAGGGATGGTTTGTTATGAGCGATGCTTGGCTCGACGAGTTTGTCTACCAGGCCGTTGTCGACCCGCGTTTCTGCAGCAAAGAAGTCAGAGATGTGCTTAACAAAGAAGCCATCATCCTCCCGCCGTGGGATCCTATGGGCGCACTGGCCTAAGTGGGCGCTTTGCTATGCACATTGAGGCATATATTACAACTTACATGTTTGTGGATATTATTTGGCCGTGGTCGTTCAGTGGTATCAACTTACAAAGAGCGTACGAATCGCTCTCAGTGCTTGCTAGCAGTATTGGTATGGAGACATTAACTGCGGGCCAAACGCCAGGACCACAGCAGACAAGACGAGCGGTTGGAGGTTTAGGTAATGTGATGCGGTATATGACCTGATATGGGGATCACGAGAATGACAGGCTCGGAGGATATGCAATCCGGAGGGCGCTGCAGCTTCACCGCTGAGCAATATGGAGTACGATTTGCAATAGTCAACAAATATTTCTTCGCAGGCTCCAAACACATTGATCATATCCACCGTTCATCGCATCTCCAAGCTACCTACATCCGAGGCAAATTTCGTCCCACAACGCATCTATGTACATACATGTACCGCCAGATGCCTTTTTGTAACCGACGGTGTACCGGTCTGTTCTCAGTCTAGCCTGGCTGTAGGTTGAGGTGTCACGCTGCTTTGGCTTTCACGGAGCGAATGCGTACACAGAAAGATCAGCGGTGTTCAGGCCAGATGGATGCCCAAACCCTCCAAATCGGACAACATTGTCTTCTGATTCCGATCTTGGGCACCATATTGCGGAGAAAGTGACCATCTTAGCTTATTCCTAATATGTTATCGCTTGTTTCTGGCCTAAGGAAACGCCCAGGTTACACACATGTGAGGGCAACCACATGAGCCTCCATGCATCTTTTGTAAATCATGGGTAGATTCCATAGCTTCATTTTTGGAGCGACTAAGACGCCAGCTCATCAAGCTCGACTGGCATCTTACCCGCAGCCGTCTAAGGGCTCGCTTTGTGAGTTCGTGACATGCAAACTACGAGGATGTTCCTTGCCCGTCTGGCAAGGATAGTCCTTTAACCGCCGAGCTAGTTGTCCATGCTAAACCTTCCCCGATCAACTCAACAAAGAAGAAATCAAGTTTCTACTGTAGGGCGGGTTTTCAGATGTATTGGTGGATCTGTTTGGAATTTCGGTCGGATCTTGGAGCAGTGGAGGCAAAGACCAGACGTCCGTTGGTCAAGGACATGCATGGGTCGTTATGCATTGGGCTGTTGATGGGGCTTGCGTTTTGGTCTCTCCTTCTTGGTGGGTAATGAATGGTTGTTATTGAGCTTGTGATATGGCATCCGATTTGAGAGAGATGATAATACTCGTCTGTGAATTGGCCCGCCTGGCTAGTCGGGACAGCTGCCTCGAGGTAGGCCCGCAAGGAGACCAATGCGTGTAAGCGAGATAGACTTGGACAGATTAGAGAAACCATTAGTGTAGAGAAATAAAGAAATAATCCGAGGGCTCGAAACGTGAGGCTATCTAGATCCATGCAGTCACCTATCACTTGTCAACTGGATGTTTGGAAATGCAGATGATAGAAATGTGACATACCAAAGGAGGTACAGTGTCTATACTATCGCACAACTCGTCGAGCCCTTTGGATTTTTGGAACTTTGGTTGGACACCGCTGACTGACAATAGACCATTCGCAAGGTCGATCTGCATGTGTTGAGGTCGGTGAAATACCTTCTGTCCCCTTGCCAGCACACCTATCTTATCATGTGGTCTTGAGATGTCTCAAGCAGCCTTTGCATTGGGTATCTATCAAATGAAACTGAGCTGGCTGCCCGAAGGCGGCCCGTCCCCTTAGCCGATACACTGACAAGACGACGAGCAATGCTTCGCTGGGCGCTTGGGATAGACGTAGGGTAAGACGGCCCCCTCCATCCTTCATAGCTGGACTGTTCAAGCGTAGAGGGCGCTTGGATGATATTTTCGACACAATGGATGGATTGGACAAGAGGGCGAGTTGCAACTCTACCAGTCAATCATGGCATGAATATAGGGGTTGGTGTTTTCCGTGTTGATGGTCGTCATTGTAATTGTCAAGAAAAAAAAGTGTCAAATGAGGGTAGGATTGGTGGAGGTCTATTCCTTCCATAACACAAGGTCTTAGGAAGACCCTCATTCCTTCCGACAAAGCCGCCTGCGCCAGGAACCAGTCAACCAAACGGAGCAGGAACAACCAGCCTATCCATGATACACAGTAGCGGAAAGAACCCCAGCTGATCAAGTGCCCTTACTCACTCCTCCTTCTCTGCCCAACTCAAGGTCAAAACCTAGGACCATACCTACGCTCTACGGACTCAACTACTATTATCTAGACACTACCCATCTCTTTTCATAGAGACAAAAATCCACACACTGAAAACAACACCGTCATCTTTGTTGAATCCTGCCATTTATGTAAATTTTACATCCATCTTACTCCATTCGAAACTTGGCCATTGCTGCTGGACATTGATACTCCAGTGAAGCTTCACCAAGTCACTCACATTGGCTGGGGATAGCCTTGTTTCCATATAATTTGTTATCGTTTCATTCATCTTTGGTACGCCTCAGATAAATCAGGTAGATCTGCGTCCCTAGAATTTGACGGATAGCAGCTAATTTGCCCAGCAAGAGGCTGCTGTCCTCGACTCCTCGGCACCCCAGGAACGAAACATTGGCACTGCAGATCTACCCAGGGTCCCGTTGCTCTCGTCATTGTCAGTCATTCTTGCCGGCATCCAATATACAGTTTTATAGTTTGCCACAAACAACATACGGCACAAGCGCTAGAAGATAAACGATACTCAAAAATAGCAGTCAAAACTAGACAAGGCCAAGGAGAGACGTCATTGCCCAGCAAACGACACCACCATCAGCAACGCCAGCCTACGCCAATTCCAACGTTACCACGCACAAACTCTCACACATAGCGTCAATCTTGTACCGATTTGCTCCAGGGCACATGGTTGCAGAGCCTCATGATTCAAGAAGCAATACGCCCGACCGTTCTAGCTCAGGTCTGACAGCCCGCCTTGGTCCATTTGGTCGAATTCAAGGGTTCACGAGGTCCCTGACCCTGGCATCGAAGCCTAACAATTCTATATCCACTGCCCTACAGCGCATTGACGGATACGTACCCCATAAGCTACAAAGCCGACACCCAAAAAGATACGTCCCGTTCGCTCTACATACTAGAAGTCTTCCGGAGGGACCCCAGTGGACCCAGCCGAAGCCCAAGCCCCGAGCCCGAGCCCAAGGGTCAAGGTTATTGTTTTTGGGGTTGGGATTGGGTTTCTAAGTTTTTGGGCTCGAGGTATCGTTCGGCCGGCGCCGTCGTTACTACGTCCCCGAAGGTACTCAGACGTTCCATCACTTAATTGAGTTAGGGAGCCCGGCGAAAAGCCCAGCGAGGCTAAGCAGGACCACAAAGCTCCGCTCAGACGCGGCGTGGTACCATTGAGGATACAACATTCAATCTGCTGGTTTGTGCGGTGTTGAGACGACAACTGCAGAGTATCGAATTGAAAGTGCAATAAGACAGAGCAGGAACCGAGGAATTAAATTCAATCCGGACCGAACAAGCGACGAGTCTCAGCAAAGAGACAGCGCTACGTACTGTAGATACCCTTGGCTGGAAACAGAGGTACCTCTGCGAAGGGTCGGACCCTGTTGTGCTTGGTGCTGACAACTGCATATCCTGGGTGGGTGACGTTCTCTCTGGCTCTTACCGAGATCAATGTCCACACACAATCGTTTTGAAGAACGGTTTCATGGTAACCTTTGACTGACGCCAGCTTCTAGCCTGCAGTCTGCAGTCTCCGTTCTCCACGCCACCGCATCGATCGTCATCGGCACTCCCACTGCCTCCTGCTACTGCGCAAGAGACGTTGGGGTTACCGGCGGCACATAACTAGTTACTGTGACTGAGAAGTACTACTAGCTACCTACGGATACTGCTTTTCTAATTGCCTGGCGTGTCGGGGATTTGTTTCGGAGGACGGACCTTGACTCCCTGACAAAACATCACCAACTGCCTCTTCTTCCATCTTCTCCCCTCTTCTCTCTTTCTGCACCTTTTCCAAATCTCTCCATAATTTCTCGCCCTTTTCCTTCTGATATCGCCCCTCACCCCACCTCGACACACCTTTTGGTGGTGGACCCTCGTACAGAGAGAACACGCACAGAGCAGAACAAAGAAAGGTCGACCGCCAAGACGCCCTGTTAACCCGAACACTCTTTTATTTCAAATCTGCCGCCATCCGTAACCTCTGAGCATTTCCTGCAGGGTCTGGTTTTCGTTACTAGTTGACCGACCGGCTGGCTGGTTAAGGATAAACGGAAATCAATATCGACTGGCTTCTTTATTAGACACGCCCGGACCATCGAACCAATCAATCAATCGACCAACCAACAGGCGAGCGAGTCAATCTCTGGCTCTGGTTACCTTTCACCGCAGAATTGCCCTGGTCTCTCTCTGCTCTTCACTTCCCACCTCTCAACCGCAGTGTTACCGCTGCCCTTGTTGTAACCTCTTGACCTCTGCGTCATTTCAGTCACTGTCATTCGATCTCGACGGCACAGCGATCTGGGAGAAGGTCTTGACAATACCGAGCATTGCTTGACGGGTGCTCTTTCACAATTAACCTAAGGCAAAGATCTTATTTAACCACTAAACAAACCCTGGACGCTTCTTATTATACCAATTAATCCTGCTATTGCTAGTCTACGTCGCTGACAAGGACTGACCAAGCTCGACCCCTCCTCACGTGGCCTTGGCTTCAAAATAGATTGCCGTCATTCCGCTGCTACACTACACTACAATACGCCACTGCTGCCCTCCACTCATTTCAACGTCTGGCGTCCCAACGCTACCGCTCTTCAACGCTGCGTCACACTTTGTCCGACATTTCTTACGACTCGACCTCGATCTTGTGCTCTGCATATTCACTCGCAGCCGGCTACAAGCAGCACGCATAGTTTGACAACTGAGTGATCATTTCGGTTTATCCTCAATCCTGGGTAGCCCCACGTCATCATGACGGACCGTTATCGCTACCCGTCCTCTGGACGAGCGGCCACCTTTTCAAATCATGCGAGAACTTCACTGCCATCAAGCATTGGATACACTTCTCTGTACGCTGGTGACATGCATGTCATGCCGACTTCCACTAGACCACCGCCTGTCTCAACAACACCTCGACCATATGTCACGACAACTTCCACAACACCAACTCCCAGCACCACCACCCGGACCTACGCCGTTACTCAGGATCCCCGATCACACAGGCCAACTACCCGGGATGTTACTCGCTCCCAGCGATCTTCAACACTTGATTCTACTAGCCGACCCCCGGTCATTGTCATGACCACCCAGCAGAAAGACCGTGCTAATGGCACCTCTTCTCATGCTTCCAGCGCTCGCCCCGGAAGTCCCATGCGGGATGATTACCGGTCTAGCGATGGGCAGTTTTATACTCAACCTGCCTCATCCATACGTTCACGCAGCACAGCTCGCTCCTATGCCGATCAGTCAGGGACCGATAATTATGCTCGCAGCAGAGATCGCAGTAACAGCTTGGTGCGGGACGACCCCTACCGTAACAATCGCCATTCTGCCATCTACCAAAATAACCCACGTCACAGCTCCAGCAACATCGACTACGGAGATGATGGGTATCAGTACACCAATGCTGGTGAGCTGGTTCGCTATGATCTCGACCATTCACGCCCCCCATCGAGGACTCGAAGACGAGAGAGCCTCGATCGTGGGTACTATCGCCCCAACATCAATTACAATGCAGACCAGCGAACACTCAACGTTGATACCAGCCCCGACTTGAGTCGTAATTACATCACCACAAACTCAACCAGCTCTTCAAACAGTCGTCAATACGATAACCGAGGAGGACCCCCACCTAGCACTCGTGGCTTTGATAAGATTCGAGGGTACGACAGCCCACGGGATTTCCCTCCAGTTTCCAAGACTCCAGAACCCACTTCGGCAAAACAGGAAATTCCTCTTGTTGCGACCACTGAGACGACAAGACGGCCTCGGCCAGTGTCGTTGTACCAAGAGGGACCACCCCGGTCTTCGCATCACGATGACTACTATCGCAGCCGAGAGGATGAAAGGAGGATGCGAGAATTCCGTGACCAGCCAGAACCTGAGCGTACCTACGAGCCCGAACGCTCATACACTCCGTCTTTCCACGATGAAAGAGTCCCTTCCCGTGGCTTTGGTATTCGAACTGACGTTGCCGATGAATATGATGACCGACGTGAGCGTCGCCAAGAACCCAAAAAGCGCTCAGACGAGGATTTACCACGTGATTCTGAGCATGACCGCGATGATCGACGCCGAGGTCGACTTGAATCCAAGGAACCCCGCCGTGAGAGGCGTGAGAGTAAGAAGGGGAGTGATGATGATGACAAGGAGCGTACTCGATTCCGTGACAAGGTAGCGACTGGCCTGGGCATCGCTGCGACTGCTGTTGGACTGGTACCTGCCATCAAAGACGACGACAAGCGGGAAAAGGAGCCCAGCAGACGCAAAGGCTCCGACGATGAGCGTGACCGTGACCGTGAGCGAGATCGTGAGAGGCGAAGAGATTCAATGAAGAGTGAACGCCCGCGGATATTGGAGCGGGATCGATCACGACAAAGAGACCAGTCACGACAGCGAGATCAGGACCGTGATGTTAAAGAAACAAGTCGTCGAAACGGTGACTCTCGTAAGACTGGCGAGGCAGCTGTCTCGTCTTCTGATTCGGATGAAGCAAAGAAGCCTAGTCGACGACACCGCAGTTCTAATGCTTTCAACCCCAACGATACTTCTGATTTGAAACAGCTCAAAGACCAACTTGCAGCCATGAAAACCACCGAAAAGGAAAAGGAAAAGGATACACCGGTCGTGATTGAAACCAAGTCACGTTCATCGTCACCTGCAAGGGAATCTAGGACTGCGACAGACACCAGACCGCCTAAAGATTACCGTTCTCCTCCTGAATCCAAGCCATCCACTCCCCCCGGAGAAGAAATTCGTGGCCGCGACGCTCAGCAGACTCCTCCAGAAGACAGACAAGTCCGTGTAGTGTCACCTCCACGTGACAAGAAGGACGAGAAGCCTCTCAAGGGTATCCTCAAGCAGCCCAAGGTCAGCTTCCCAGAGGAGCTACACCCCGTCCGTGAGGGTGTCGCACCTCATAAGGAGGACAAGAAAGCCAGGGATGCACCGGCTGGTGCAAAATGGACTAAGGTCAGCCGCAAGGTTGTCAACCCCGAAGCCTTGACCATTGGTAAGGAGAGGTTCGAGGTTAGGGACGATTTCGTCATTGTGCTGCGGGTCCTTAGCAAGGAGGAAATCCAAGCATACGCCTCAGCAACACAAGTTTTGCGAGGTAAGTTTCAGACTTGGAGCTATAGGCTTGAATACGTACTGATTAAATATACAGAGCGACGTCGCCGCGGCGAAGAAGATGGTGGCGATACGGATCGGGATCGCGACCGGGACGACGAGGACAGAAAGAAGCACCATCGCCATCGTCGTCACCGGGATGACGATTCCTCTGACTACGAAGACAAGGACCGGGATCGTGAACGACGCAGGCGTCACAGAGACGAGGAGGAGTACGACACCAAGTCAAAAGACCTAGACCAACATCATCACCATCACCACCGAACCCATCGAGAGCGCGAACCTGCTCTTGAGCTTAGTTAATCAGCGAGCGAGTGCTGACAGAACTATACTGTTTATTCCGAATGCTTTTATGACGTGTCTAAGCGTTGCATCAAATGATTTTTAAGGGGGTATTTTGTATTTTGTGTTTATATTAAACGTTATCATATATCAACAAGCATGGACTGGGCCACTTAGCGAGGCATTCTGGATACACAAAAGATAAAATAAAACAAAATTTTGGTCTACGAATTGTACTCGCATCATGATTCTTGCTCTACCGCATAGTTGCTAGCTAGACATACTTCCTAGGTGCGAAGAGTCGAGTCTAGCTGGACCTAGGCGGTTTGGCACATTCTCGGTCAAGGGGTGTCTTCATGGAACGGCCCGAGGCTGTCTTTGAGTTTGAAGCTTGGGGGAAACGGCTAGTGGAGGCAATCACACGTCACGACTTGGGTAGCGACGTTGTGTTGGGCGCCTATGGTGGCAAACTGGTGATGGGATTGAACTTAGATGCGATAGAAAGCTTGCGAGAGGAAGAACGAGACCATTTCGACAGAATAGTTGCAATAATATTTCGCAATACTTCGCTTGAAGGCAATGCTCTCGACTCAGAGCCAGGTTCTAAACTATTGTTAGCTTATATGTAAGTCTAGAATAAATGTCTCCGTCAACAACTTGATTGATGAACTCTTTTCAGTTATCATTATCCGATCAACTGTGGGTATTGTCTACGAGTGACTTTTCCATGCATGGTTGTCAGAAAGAAGTAAACTCTCATTATCCAGGCCCAGCTACTACTCTGCCCAAAACAAGAAGAATGCCACACCTTACAGTTATAAGATATGTCGGCTGCCTCGATCACGGGAAGCTTACAAGACGCAACTGGCTCAATGCCCGATTTTTGTATACACTGAAACTTTGTGACAAGGGCCTTGGCCTATGGCAGCGCCCGCAATATCATCATAGCAGAGGTAATCTAAGCCTGGCACGGAAGGTTTTCTCGTCCGCTTCATGCTGGCTCCCGTATTTCTCATTCCTCTCAGCATCCAGACACTTGTCCAGGCCTCTAGCGATGCCTCCTCCTTCTCTCGACATGTCGTACGACATCTCAGTCTGGGCTGAAGGCCGGCACCCGTGGGATGCCGCCAACAGAAGCATCCGAGAAGCGCTCTTGACGGTTCTGTATTGAGAAGCAGGAGCATGAATGTGATTCTATGCATCAATATCCTTATACCGTTAGCATCGCGGGTAGGGGCAGTTGAGGAATGGATTCGAATCGCGGGCACGCCACGCCTCCCCCTCTTTTCCTTCACATTTAGTCTGCCAAACTTCCCGTGTCTGTATTTGATTGCACATTTGAAGCAATCATACAGTGATACGAAAATATGACATGGAACTTTGAAATAGATTATTCCGCAGCTTGAGCTGTTTCATGGCCGACTCTCGTCAAACGTCGAGAAAGGCAAGTATGTATGAAACGGGGCCATAACGGATATAGAAGCACTAGCCTGACGACGAAAAAGAGAGCAACAAATCATAGCCTGTAAGCTTCTTCTTCATATCGAGTGCGATATTATTAACCTAAAAGTGAGACCAGTGGCGGGTAATAGCCGTAGGTGAGAATGCGCATACGTTTCAAGTGTACGATTCCGGTCATGATGAGAACTCCAAGCCTGGTTGAGAGTGAAATAGTACTCACAATTTATGCCATGAGTCGCAACGTTCTAGGTTGACACAAGACAAGTTAAGACAAAGTCAACTCGTCCCCAAGAATAGCAACGTCTGAGAGGGGGAGTGACGCTTAAGTTCGTTCTAACCGCCGATCTCTGGCTCATATTGTGGCGGCGATAGAGACATGTCTGGAACTGCACACCTTCGGAAATGATTTAAACTGTGACAATAAGGCCGCCCATCAGCAAACTGCCGCTGCCACAGACAATGCGCGATATTGCGCCCCCTTTCCCCTTCTATCTCATTATGTGGCTTGCAACGACTCCGTCCGGCCGGTGAGCTACGTCGTAAGTGGTCATCTAACAGTCAAAATGTCTCAACTTTTTCTGAGGGTTGCGGGGGCATTCCGCAAAAGCTGGCTTCGCTTCACTCGGCAAATGGTAGGCTTCTTTGCTTCTTCCTGCAGTTCGGAACAATGGCCTCAAGCCCTGATGTGTTTGAAGATAAGCCTTGCGCCTCTTGAATAAGAGATCAGCCGCGTGGGGAACAAGCAGCATGCCGAGTACCTCACGGGATTGATCAAAAAGACAGGGGTTTGCTGTTCAAGCAAGACATTGACACGACCTCTGGTCCCTACAACACGGGCTTGAACGTGAATTGCTGTTCGTTATCCGCGCAAGTGTAAACCTCCTCCCCAAGTTAATAGGGTGAATGACAGTGGATGCTGTTTGAATGGTTTCTATGCAAACCTCCATCAGCTGGACCGCACGGTCCTTCATCATTATGCTCAATACATAACAAAGGACAAAAGGCTTCTTGGATATATGCATACCTCTCACCGAGTTGACATCAGGGATCGCCAGCTTGACTGTGCTCCCAGAAACGCGTAATGCTTGGGATGGATCATTAACACTCGCGCACCGCGTTTGGACTGAGGCACCTGCGGGCAAGTCGACATTACCAACTCCGAAGCTTTCCTGGTTATCTCTTGATGCTAGTGGGGTCTTCATGTAATCATGGCCTGGTTTTCTCCATGTTATACGCCCCCTGGTACATATCATCCTGTAGTTCGACTGCAGAACGTTCTGAAGGATAATATACCTGACCTTTCTTCAGTACCCAGCAAGATATCGTAGGGTGTCCCCCCCAGGTAGGCTGCTGTATCATTCTAGACAGAATTGCTTTGTTGTGTTGTTGAATGACCGGTGTTGGGTGTCGCCTTGAGCCTCTGGCTGGTCAAGGTATGCCCCTGTCACCATTGGATCGACATAGGTATTGTGATGTAGAATTGGAGTTACAGTCCAGCTATCGGCCTGATGATGTATCCAAGAGCTCAGCGTGGGCTGTATACTACTTGGTTCAAGCAAGTGGGTGAGATGAACTTCTCGGTGCGAATTCAAAGCAAGGTGCTAATGTTATTCGTTATCCGATGATGATTGTTAAGATATCAAGAGCTCGTACCATCCATCCGTTGAGCAACCTCGAGTGAACAATTAGAGTCAGTTACGTACCTAGTGATGGAAACAACATAAGACTGGGGGACACTAAGCCGAGGCGAACTGATTATGCTCCATTCTCGGACGGATATCAATCAAAAGCACGGGCAATTTCCTTATTTAAGCCCTGGTGGATCCCTCTGGGAAGACCGGCAGTTACGCTGATGAATGGGAAGAGGGCCAGCCAGACACATTAGGACATCAGCTCGGCTGCGTACTGAACCGTGTGTTCAACGCTTCAGTCGCAAAGGTCAGAAATGCCCATGACCAACCTCTATGCGCCAGTTCTGTCGCGAACCACCGTGGAAGCGGAACCCCTTGCCGGCCATGTCGTCCCAATTAGTCTTCCGAATATACAGCCCCCCCTTGTCCGGGGATGGCGGCCGCACCCCTTCTTGCATCCTGGCTGTGCCTGGAAATGGCGGGCCCTGCTAGCCCTGGTCGAGCCGGGACACGCAGTGTCCCACAACGGCTGGTAGTCGCTTGGTTTGAGTGTGGGCTCATATCCCTGACCGACATTCCTGAGGTGGGTCATCAAGAATCGAACGAAGGATGTCGCTACAGTAGAAGAAATTGAAGGCACATTGGCTCGCCAGATAGAATCGTTAGAGTGCGATGCGGCATGGCCGTTGTAGGTCTGTCCGTATGCAACTCCGAGATGAGAGATAATAGGAAGAGAGGGGTGAAGAGAAACTGTCAAGTAATCAGTGGCGTGTGATGGACACTCCATTGCTTGGTAAGGTAATTCGTTCCCGGGCAAAACTGGCTGGTAGTGCATATACATAATAATACGCTTGATGTCACAGATTGCCTTATACATAGATGGGACAGGCTTGGTCACCCTGGCATCTATCTGCCATGACACTCACTCAGTGAGCATGGTATCCAAAGTCTGGTTGAAAAATCCCGAGATGCTACTCCAGGATGCAGATTAAGCCTTGTGCCCAGGTTAGAACGTTGACGGTAGGGCTGCGAGGATGGCTCCAAACATCGTCAAAAGGTTCGTGGGTCGGCTTGCGGTAGCAACTGGGCACAGCACCAGCAGGCCCATGATCTCACACCATAGATGACAGTGCCGGGTCAGGGTCTGTGACAGCCTTGTGCATGTTGACAGGTGGTAGTCATGCCCATGCCCTTCAAACCATAAAGCCCATGGGAACGAATGTGAAGAGATCGTGGATCTGTGGATGGCCCTGGTAAGATCTGGATAACGATAGATAACTACTCGCAACCTTCCAGAACTTTGTTATATGAAGGTCGACAAACGGGCAAGTGCGGGCTGCAGATTAAACCTGCTACAGGTACATGCCGCGCAGTCATTGAGGGTAGTAAGATAATGTGAAAAGGCATGATTTGGCTCCAGTTGCAAGATGAGCTTCATGTCAAGCCGGCATGCATTCGACTACGGTATCATATGCTTTCGGCTGTGCCTCGGTGCGCAGCGAGAGCTGATGGCTGTGATGTCGGTGCGTTGTTTCTCGGGTTCCCAATCATGGTGCTCATGATGGTACGGAGAGTCTTGATGAACTAACACCACAGGAAGTATGGAGCCGGGCACAACCAGCGCACTGCAACCTTAGCAAGACGACGTGGTGAATGCCGCTAGGGCAAAGTGAGAAGGTCCCTTGGACCAACGTAATCGACATCAAACTTGTAACACGACGACCGAGGTTGGTGACAGCAGGTTGTCAGCCGTGCATGATATGGGAAATGAGATGTTGACGAGTTTGGCGATGGAGTGGCTAGTCGGCATCCTAAAATTAACTAGAGCCCGAATTAGGATAGCAGCTCCTGTGGACCAAGGACTTGCACACACCATCAACTCCAGAAGTCCCTCAGAACTTGCACCACTCCCCACTTTCACTGCATGAAGCATCGGGACGGCTAGTGGCATACATGCGTCTGACGCTGGGCGTTGGCAGCTGGTGAAATGCGAGGACGAACTAGGATAGGGAGATCGATGTCCCCCAAGAAAATCCCTAGGGCCAGCAGAGGCATAGAGTCGCATTTCTATTTCTAGGGGATGTTGACTTTTTTGCCAGGGTCGGCTCCTAAAAGCATGCTTAGCTTAGGTAGACTTGAGTATTGAGGGCCAGTGAACAAGGCTGTCTGATATCAAACTTGATGATGACGACGATGATGTTGTTGTTGATGTTTGAGTCAGGAACAAGGCGCGGGAGGCTTTGGCATAGCGCCACGAAGCTGTCCAAGTGCGGCACATGCTCAAGCCACCACTTTGCCTTGAGTGGGTAAACCCTTCCTTGTAATTAAGCCGTTGTCAAAGTAAAGAGCCACCAGCGAACGCCGGCAGAAAGCCATCAAACTCTCGTGAGATTTGGCAGGCTGCTAGCTGCTAATACATATCTTTCTCGTAAGGCAGGAGCTTGGAAGATCTCTCTGCCTACTTCAGTAGCGCCTGTTCGCATGTAGGTACCTTGCCTATCGGGGTACTTGACGGGTACTTCTCTAATTTGACACGGTAACTAAGGTATGGAAAAGCCGCTCCTTTCACCGCCGTCGTCACTTGAGATCCAGCGTATTGAAATTTCAGTTGTACAAGCTTCGTACATGCCGTGCTTGTGTTCCAGTTTCACTGCCTTGGATGTGACAATACTTTAATTGCTGCGAGTCCAGTGCAACGTTTGACGGATGCTCGTCCGGGCGTGGTCAGAACCATTTGCAGACTGTACTTTGGCAATCTTGTGTAGCTGCGGGATGCAATTCTTTTTTAGGCTTCTTTGTCAGCGGTGCCTATGCCAAGATGAGAAAAATCCCCTTCTTAGGCTAGAATAGTCATTATGGCGGTTCCTAATTCATGATGGTTGGCCGTCAAGTGGGTATCGTATTTTGGGCACTCCCATTGTTGGTCGCAACGTCGCTTAAATGTCCGATTTTGTTTCGAGTAAATTTTCCGTCCATTTAATTGACTCTGTGCAGTGCCCGCCCGCAACTCTACTAACGTCGGCGCAATATGAATGCTTAGTTACGGAAGGCTTGTGACCGACTCACAACGGTTGCTATCACGACATATCATAGGTCCTTTTCCGACCCGGTGAGTTGGTTCCTTAGTCAGTGCCACTTAGAGACCAGCCTTAAGCTATCCATCTACAGTATGTACGTCTTCCCTGCTGGGCTGGCCAAACTGTCATGGGTGACCCATTGCCACGGGCTCTGGCAAGGGGGCTTCCCTTGAGCTCCATGCCTCCCCCTCCCC
>JABEXW010001277.1:0-11387 GCA_013266185.1 Fusarium sarcochroum | reverse complement strand
AAAAACTATTTATTATCTATTAATTATACAGTAGTTAGACGTATTTTATTTGTATATAATTATAATAGTAAGTTAGAGAAAGTTTAGGGTTATATCAGGGTGTGCTATATAGAAAAGGTAGATAGTAATTAAGAAAAGTAGAAAAGAGGAAAGAGGCTTAAGAAGAGGTATACCGAGAAGGAGCGTTAAAGAAATAAAGGAGAGAAGAGAAAGAACGAAAAATAAAATTAGAATTATAATGTTAAGTTCAGTAGAGTAAGGCCCTCTTATGTTAAGAGCGATGCTTTAGAAATTACTCTATATTTGCTACTAGAAGTGACGGGAAGGATCTGAATTAGGTTTGGGTGCCGGCATATTAGAGCAATAGAAGATTGCGAGTCGTACCCTGGCGATAGAGTGTTTAGAAAAAGGTACTTGAATTGGCACGCATGATTTGGAAAGGAAGGACAGAGTGCGAAGAGTGCGAAGAGTGCGGGCAGAAGGTGAGACATTGACAGGGGAAGTACTATATTTTGGGGTAAGTATCTATAAGACATAGGCTAGGGTTACGAAATTATGAGTGGCAGTTATAGCATCTAATCAAATCATATTATGCGTGCATTGATGACCAGAATGACTGCAGGCAAGCCATGTATAGTAGTCGAGCGCTGGCGGTGAGTAATCGGCATATAATACTTGAATTCGTTGGGATTGTCGGCTGTCAAGACAAATCGATTAGATATGCCTTGGGGCAGAACTCTTAACCATCTCATTGTGGATGCTTTAGATCCCAGGGCCTGAAGTCGGAACTGCTCACATTATTTCTTCAATCGCATACTAACGAATACGTAAAAACCCAGGCTCTACTATAATAGAGTGATCCTCTCCATCGAATCCCCTCCAGGACCTTCCATGACCTCTCCTAACATCACACCCTCGACATAGGCCTCCCCAACCAACACCCATCCACTCCTCATGCCAATCCTTTGTTTCATCTCGTCAATCTGGCCCTGATATCTCCCAGTGCCAATCTCCAGCGCAGCTGCCCTTTCCAGCTCAGTCTTAGACTTGCTCCTGCTAAGCTTCATCACATCTTTCCGAATATCCGCAATAATTTCTTCGAGGCGCTGGATCTTGAAGCTCACGTCGTCGTCCGCTGTTCGAAAGATGTATGGGACAATGGCATCAAGGACAACCATAATCTGATCTCCAGGCTTCAACCAGCTTGGTCCGATGCCAATCAGTCCATCCTTGGTAGTGAAGAAGATTGCCCAGACCATTCCGTAAAAGAACGCCTTTTGGTACTGTTCAAAGGCAAGGCGGAGGGTTTCATCTTTGGCCCATGACGTATCGTCGGTTGGTTTCGGCGAGTCGCTCTGAGGTTCTTCCCATGTGTGTTGTAAGTGCTGGAAGATGTCTGTCTTCTCAAAACCGGAGATGTTCAGTAGGCTCGAATCTATTCTGGTCCAAGGTAGGTCAGAATATTCCGCAGCAACTACGGTGTAGGCGGACACGAGACACTCAAGCTTGCCTATCCCCTTACCGCTTTCGTTGTCTTCTCGATGAGGATCTTGACGTATCTTGGAAATCCACTCATGTACCTGTTGGCTAAGGACTTCACACAGCCACTTGCTCGCACGCCTGTCCGACTGCGTGACGGGTCTCTCTCTCCTCTCCATCCCCGTTTCGACTTGAATAAAATGTTTGTCTGGGGAAGACGAAGGCGTAAAGCAGGCGACACAATTGGCAATGGCGTCGAAACTTGTTCCCTTGCCCATTACGTAGTCATGTGGTAATTTGGTAATCATCTCAAGGAATGAAGCGAGGCTGGTGATTCCCCATATGGCCGTAGAGGGAAGCATGGCCATGGTTGCCACGGAATTTTTGCCATATCCAGTAACGTCCAGTGTGACAAGGAGCTCTTGTACCACGTCTAGCGATACAGCATTGAGGAACAACTTTGTTCCATCCTTTGAAATGTTGGGTGACGGAATACCTTGGTGTGACCTTAGGACGCCAGTTATGAAAGCCACACCACCGCCCCCTGCTTCAGGGGCCGCTGCGGCTAGATTGCTTGTCACACGAGTCTGCCAGTGAATGATTAGCAAAAGAGCCCCGGGGATCAATTCAAGAAAAAAAAGTGATAATGGAATCTTTAGTGAAACTATATATACTTACTGTCCAAGTGCCCAGGGCAGGTGCCCACGAAGGCAAGCCTTCCAATGAAGGTATATTAATGGGTTTGGCTTCGCTGATCTCGTCTACATATTTTGTATCACCACAACGCGCAGCGAAGGAAAGAAGGTCGAAATGATGACTTTCATACTGAGACAACAGGCATGCTGCCACATTGACAAAGACCTCTGACTCAGAGACCTCATAATCAACATGAAGCTCCGACCAAAGGCCCTTGGGCAGAGGGGGCGGTGTCCCTGGTCGTTGTAGATCAGACCTTGGCCGAAAATCTCCTTCTAGCTGAAGGCGCTTGTGGTCAATCGTCTTGCACTCGGGACGAATCAATGACAGGCCTCCGAATATGCAATCCCGCAAGTCACTGGACTGCCGATCTTGACAAACACGAAGCCATTCCCTGAGCGTAAGCCTTCTACCCTGAGATATAGACTCACGAGACTTCAAGGTGGTCTGGTATTTTCTCAGGCGAGGGCTATACACAGGTTGCATGTACGCTTGGCTGATCAAATCCTGTCGTGAAAGCTCGTCGGTTATGCTTCTACGCTGAAACACCCAGGTAAAGGCCGTGTGAAGAGCGCCGAAACTTATCGTATGATCTCCATACAAAAACACATATCGCCTAGATAGGAAGAGTTCTTGGAGTACCCAGATACGACTGAACCATTGTCGTCTTGTCAGGTCGTTGGCCAACTTGCTCGTGTGCGAGAGCGAAACTTTGACTTGATCAAGTCCTGGTCCTTCGGCAGGAGCGTACACGAAATTGTCGAACGCATAAACGTTTGGTGATGGGCATGGCGGTAAATCCCCTGGGGGAACCTAGAGAGAGCCTCTAAATCAGGGATATATTTATCGTAGTCCTTGAGGGCGGCTCCTAGCCAGATGGCGACATTGTTTGCTGACGTGTATATCCTGTCCATCATCATGACTTGGGCAGTTTTCTCAGCCGTATCTCTGTTGATCGAGTAAGTTTCTCCGTTGCGGTGGAGTCTTTACCAACATGATACCCACCCTTGGTTTATGCATATCGCGTCCATCCAGTACTCCTCACTCGTACTTCTAGTCCGCCTAAAGGATAGCAGACCATCATACAAGTTCGCATGGATCATAAGCTTTCCACCATTGCATATAATCGTCTTGGTGGGCCGCGCGACCGGTTCGTCATTGGGACTAGACCACCTCATTTGTTCATCACGATAACCTGCTTGAATCATATCCCAGAACATCCAGGCTGTTGATTTGATAGTTGTGTAATGCTTTCTCCAAGCGTACGAAAGCGCTGTGTACGTGGGATTATCATCGAGATTAACCGCTCGTAACGAACAGCGAATTGTCTCTCCATCTCCGCCAGCTGCTATGCGGAGTAGACGGATATAATGAGGGCCTGGCAAAGAATAGTAGTGGAAGTCAAATTGTGACAGCCGCTTATGAACAAGAATGCCTTCGTGTCAGATACTTCTGTGCTGCCCGCGGACTTGAGACGGGGTCATCATACCGCGTGCACTTCTCGGGACCTCCTCTGCAAGTTGGTGAAAAGCTCGCTTGATGAACTCATGGCAGACTCAGACGTCAAAGAGTATGTATAAACTTGAAAACCTAGGGTAAGATATAATACTTTGTAATGCTTATATCGCGCGGGGTCTCTGATGCTCACGTCCCGTGACGTCATGGTAAAATCCAAGTTTACAGGCTCTGCTTACACTTACTTGAATAGGACCTCTAGACTGGCCCCTGCCCGTGCTTTGGTCTCATGGTAAGCGCTGTGCCTAAAGTACGGGGTAGTGGTTCATGTTCAGAACGTCAGCAAGAACATTGGCTGGTTAGGCGTTATTGGACTTTAACGCCAGCCCTGGAATGTAATGTTCTCTGTGCTATCCCATGCTCTGCAAACCAAGATAAGATTTGTTCACACAAGGATAAATTTGGTCTAGCTGGGAGTAGTTGCTAGGTTATGGGCTCAACTGGTATGCCGCTACACCCAAAAACTACTGCGATCCTCATTCACAATTACCACGGGGACAAAAGGATGCATCAGTAGTAATTTACAAGGCCTAGAGGAAGTAGTTACTGGGCTTTAGCGGTCCAAACATATCCTCTATGGCAGGTAGCATCGTCTTCATTCCATCGAGTTCATGCACCCATGCAAGCAGAGTAGGTGGCTGAGTGCTAAGTAGCATGGCTATATTGGGCACTGTTTTAACTTAGGTAATCCGTGTGTGACCTGAACCTGGTTGGGCTGTATGTTTATTGATTTTACCTATTTTCGAGTTCAGTGATTAGGTGCGAGGGTCTCGTTTCGCAGGAGGAGGATTGACCCCTAGTAGTCCGATCAATTATTATTGATCCCGTCTTACTTTGATAGTGGTTTAACCGTTTCGCCATCGTCCGGTCGACTGCGTCTATATTGGTTGTGGAAGTGCATTATCGTGGTGGATGTGACGGATGAGCCTCGAGCAGCAAAGGTTGGCTGTCCCCATACTTTCAATTCTGAGGATTAGATGATTTCGCTGGTGTTCTACCAGCCATCCAGGCTGTAGCCTTCCGTCTCCAAAATTCGAATCAATAACCTCGTATGGAGAAGACAACCAACCTTTCTATCTTATCATCAAAGAGGACACAGTCACCACGTTTTAACGAAGCAAATGCCTCTGGTAGCAAGAACATGACTTAAGTTGGGGTGTTCCCGCCTCATAGCCCCTGATTTCCAACAAGGTTGAAGACCCGACAAGGCTCCGTTATTGCAGCTCTGTGAGCGCTATTGGATTATTCATGTACGCATATAGTGCACTATACCTGTTAGGATAGTTCAATACACTGTACTTACTACTACCGAGGGGGGAAACCTTGAATCGATGAATAAACCCAGCTTAAACACCCCTATCCCCTTCTCCACTTTGGATCTGCTATAATAATTCTTTGTGGGCGCAGCACCCTCAAGGTTGGCCTTTGATCTCGCATACGTTCGCTTTCTGTTTTCAAATGCGTCCATCGTCGGCTCAACCACGAGACTGTAGGTTGATATGGTTATCTTCATCTGCCAGTCTAGCAAGGCAGCGTACTCGAGGCCCTCTACTAACGTGACTCCGTGTTGATGTTTCTCATCGTGTGATTCCCTTTGCGTTTGGGTGACGTGTTTGAAAACTCGCATGACACCTGCGACTCACCCATCGATGAAGTAGGCTGCTAATGCTTCTTGCGTTAGCCCCATTTCAGCTGTTGAACTAGGCGCATTTCCGGGCTCCCACTGGAACTTCTCCAAAATGTTTTCGAACAGTGTGATGGTCCTCGTCCAAGTCTGACTAGTGTTCCCATTGTCATCCACATTCAGCTGTCCAAGTAGAAATAAAATTTTATTGGTATCCAAATCAAGAAGGTAGGATATGATCTGACTCCAACCTTATCATCACCCTTGTTCTCAGCTGCAGCCACATTTCAATTCAGCTTTATTTGAGTAGGTATCCCAGGTACTTTTCCTTCTCAGAAAGGGGATCTCCCTCTCATAACTCAAAACTAATATCTTGTATTCTCCAATATATTGGATGATCAGACCTCGCGCCAACGCCTCTTGTTTGCAGATTGACCACCATTTCAATGCGACGCTACCTTCTATGCTATTGTGTATGCAGCGGGAAAGTGACATGGGCCACTCACGTACATATGAGCTGATTGCATACAGCTGTCAGCATGGCGACCGCTCACTCCATTGTCTAGAGCCACTCTGCGGGCTTTATGGTTGGTATACTTGAGTGGTCTTTATTCTCTTCCGCTATCAAACATGTAGTAAACGACCATGGTGTAGAGAACATTGAAAAATCAGTATCAAAGGAAACTTAACGTTATTAGCTATTTGACCAGACGAACGTCAATACATGTTGAATATGCAGTGCATATTGATAGACAGTAATGACATGCACTTTACAAAAATACTTGTTCATTTCTCTATGTGATACGATATGCCCTTTTCACCAATGAAATGCGGCCGTTGACCCTTTATTGCTTCAGCTGGCGTGGACCGCCGATCGCAACCATCCACATTCTGCATGTCATACTTTGTCACCAGCTGAAATTCCATATGCGGCGAAATATTTGAGAAGACTTCTGCAATTGGCTCCCGATTCTGCTGTCTGTTACTGAATCAAGAATGTCTTTTGCTGGAGGCTAGCTGAGTATCCCAACATTAGATTTCATGATTTTTTCCTTGGCTTCAGATGCATAACACTTACAGGAATATATAAGTTTGGGCTTTCTTCTTTTCAGTCCTTCCTTCATCCAGCGCTCTCCCATCGCTTGACACGACTTCAAGCTGTCTTTTGTCTAAACCCGGAAAGTGCCATCATGTGAGTGAGCGTCTCCAATACCATGCCCTAAATAATTGGCTGACCAGCATCAGGCGATTCAGCGCTGCTGTTTGTGCCCCAGGTCTTCTCCTGTCTCTCTGTTCAGCCGTTATCGCTTGGCCACATATTGATGCCTGCCGTAAGGCCTGGCCTGGTGAGTATGCCCATTCCTGTAACTGATGATAGTTCAAGCTAATACAGTCACTTGCAGCCGAACCATGCGCATACATGGCTGGAGGTGCAATGATCGTAGGGACTTGTGAGAGCGCTTGCGAGAGTAACAATTGCCCTAACAATCTTGTCTGCCGACCTCGTCGCTGGACACGCCACTGCGATTCGTGCGGTGGTGACTTCAACATGGGTAGTGGTCGTGGACACACTGGAACCGAATATGGACCTACTGTGCTTTGAGATGAGGGATCCTCTCCTCCTTCAGGTTTATGGCCAATAAATCGCAACTTGGAGAACGGAGGGTTGATAGGGGTTCGCGAGAATATCACGATAGATACTGCGTCTTCCTTGAACATTGTACTTGGTATCTAGGACGACAATGCTTATACTTCTCACCTTGGTCACTCGTTGCATGCACATGCTTATAACATAATCTATACCCTTCAACTTTAAATAGCATACAAATATGTGAATTATTAAGAGCTGAGTGGGACAGCCGAAGTTTAAGGCAATTGTCGTCTCGCTGTGGAAGGCTCATCAGCTTGTCTACCACATGCGTACTTCGAGCTTGCCTACATGACGAGCAAACTCCTTCCCGTAGTCGACAGAACCAAGGCAATGTTTACCGAATTCATAAAGGGTGCGAACGAAGTCGTTGTCGGGCAGATGCTAGAAGCTTTCGAGACGGTTGTGGCTTTGCTTCTTTAGCAGACCTATGCAACTCGCCGTCGTCACTTCAAAGGGATTTAAGTTGACTGCGAAATAGGGTAAAAGGCAACATTCCAGATCCAGTCTACAGTTCTTAATAGATACTCATCCATACCTTTCCGTTCTTATTGCGGACTTCGATAGCGGAATTTGGGAAGTTACCTATCCTCTCTATCGTTTCAAACTTGTTAGATGGCATTCTCTTGAGCCTTCGCAGCCTCGAGAGTAGGCCTATGTGTTGTGTTGCGAATTGGAGCTGGTCGTACTTGGTAACCATCTTCCAAAAGTCACTATTGCATTGATGTTTGTCCATCAGGTTGCTTCTCTACGCTATCAATTTCAATAATTGTGATTCGTTCGAAGTATCGATTTGCATAACCTCACTTATTTCTTTGACCTCGATTATTTTCTTCTCTTCTCCTCATATATCGCCTCGCTCGTTATTATATATCTAGCTCTCCTATAGGTATAAGTAGGTTCATGAATAATTAATACTTTAAGTTACCTAACTTTAGCTAAGAGGTAATAAAATAAATTAGGCACTTTAGTCTATCTTTACCTAAAGATATACTCTAATTATTATTAACAACTTATCTTAAAGTTAGGTAAAATATTAATTATTTACTAGACCGCCTAGGCGATATATCTCTACCGGCCCCCTACAATTACAGGTTCCACTTCACCAGCTATTGCCCTTACCAAAGCTTCCCAGTTTGACGCTCCTTCCACGAACATCGACCTAATCGCCTGGCCCATTCTTACCACTGATACCGAGCGCCCGCATCGATCCACCCTTCACGTCAATTGCTTTAGTCCCGGGCCGACCTTGTTGCCGAGGCCCATGTCATCTGCCTTCTATACACCAGGACAACGAGGAGAAGTAGATTTTCTCCGACAAGGGCCTTCCTCTCGTTCTGCATTCAATTTTCCTCATGAGTCTGGAAGTTGAGATCGACAAGGCATTCACCGAAGGGCAGTGAAGCCGCCCCAAAGTCTGCACGCCAGACTCTCACTACTTAGCTTCGCCTATATTATGACAGCTTTTCCATTACGCCAGCCCAGTAAGTATTACCGCAACTGAGCCAGGAACTTCGGAATGGCAGGCTGACAACATTAAAACTAGCTGACTCCTTGAACGCTCTCGCTCTCCTGTACGTCCGTAGAACCATCGCTTCTCCAAATACCGCGACCAGACCGAGAGTTGGCCACCCTTGTCTTCTCGAAATCCCTTGGTGAACATCATTTTTGGGACCACCATGAGTACGATATCGTTGCAAGACGGAAACGACGGTTGTCCCCGCCCCAAAACTCGCTTCTTTCTAGCCTGATGCCAACAAGATACCTAACTAGCCCAGATGCTCCCAACTAGCAAAGTCCGACCATGTCATTGCTATGACCTCATCCAATTCAAAGCAAACCTGACGGAGCACAGCAAATCTGGTACATAAGGCTATGAGATCTGTTGCGAAGCCAGCCTGTGGATGATGCAGCACGGCTTCTGTGTCAGCCTCACTGGTAATCTCACTTGCTCTTCAGCCGAAGCCTAAATCAAGGATATTTCACAGCTAAGCATCCACCTATATCAAAAACCCTCCTCTTGATCGTGATATTCACTTCCCGGATCATTGTTGACGATATTCTTACAGACCTAGCACTGACTGTCTTACGAGACTCGGTTATATGTCTTCTTCCGCCCTCCAGCCCATTGAACCATCATAACCCTCCGAGCTTTGCCGCGGCCCTGTCGTCAAGATCAGCCTCGTTCGTATCCTCCACTGACCAACACCATCGTTCAACTTCGACCAGACATATCTACTGTCTACAACCTTAATTTGAGCTGGTTCCACATGGCGCGCCAATTGTCGTGCCCTGACTCATTTTTAGGCACAGTCATCACTCCCCAATCACTGAACAAATCTTTACCATGCGCCTTCACCTTGGGCTTCAAGTTAGAGGAGATCCCAAGTTTTGGTAAGTGAGTTGCTTTAGTCCTTGAAGTGTACCGACTGGACATGTTTCTGGATTACCGTCAAGCATACTCTCAATAATCCGCGCCTCAACATTGACCTCTTATGGCCATGAGCACTGGCGCAAGGCGCAATCTCCGTTCGAAATTATCACGAGAATTGCCCTGAGGATGACAATATTTTGTGGCTCGTGAGTCCGAACAAGGTCATACTACACAGCGAGGATCGCGAGTTTCCTACGCAGATTTCGATGACAAGGGTGGCTTTTTCCTCTTGTAGAAGCAAGTTGAGCTTGACGGTATGGACACATGCTACGTACTAAGATCCAATACCATCAACGCCAGCAGCTCTATCTCAGACTCAACCCTCAATATCACCATTGTACCATAAGAAGCTCTGATTATAAGCCAACAGCTCTCGTGTCCCTCTCTTATACCGTTTTACCAAGATGCATCATCACTCGTCCAAGCTCCATCCACCAACGATACGTCGGCAACGAAGAACATGACTCGATAAATACGCGAATGGAGCAAGGTCTTGATCCTAAGTTCATCATGGATATACCCGCCTTAGCGAAATCATACCCTCAGCTGAAAGGATAAAGAGCCTCACAATGGCATTTGAACTAGCTATAGGCATTCTAAACTACCAACCTGCAAGCTCAAGTCCACACCACCCTAAATCTTCGCAATAGGCATCCCGGGTCAATGCAATCTTTCTCCCAGCCAATTCTCTTTTAAACATACCGCATCCTCGATAGTCTGCGACCTAAACTCTTCCTAGTTCTTCTGGCCTTAGCTCGAAGTGTAATCTTTGGTGTATTAACCTAGGTAATAGGGACCGGGCACAATATTGCATTATATAACATGATGAGTGTGTGTGGAAACACAGTATTGCTCCATCTGGCCTTAGATCAAGCGCTACAGAGCTCCCCGGATGCTTATTCTACAGAATTTCGTTTGAAGGGTAATTCTATATCTCAAGGGTAGATGACTCTGGCCAAGTGAAGAGGAAAAGCCCAATAGAACCATACCATAGCACGATATACTGGTACATTGTTAGCATACGTCCATCTCGATGCCGGATACCCCTCACCTTTGCGGCAAAGCGTCAGTTTATAACTCGCCACGTCAAGTCTTGACTCGTTTTCCAAGAGGTATGCGTTTGTCGGCGTCGTCGAGGCCCCGCTTTCTGGCTGTCGGGGCTAATGTTTGACGCTCGTCGAACGCAGCGATTTCCTGGCTGGTGGGTTCTAGGGCTGCATTCTGTTCTTTCTCGTTTGTGCCATCAGTACCGGATCCTATATTGCCCGTCAGGTCCGACATTTGGTTATAGTTGCTTTCGACACTAGGAAGAGGCTGGTCCTGATGGGCTTGCGAGTTGCATCCAGCTATCTTGTCAGACCTCGCACGGCTCGTGTTCTTGGAAGTTTGGCGAGGTTGTGGATCCTGATGAGGCTTGTGAGGCTCCCGGGGGATGGCTGTAACTAGAGAATGGCGTCGTATGTCACCCATTGTGTCTTTAAGTTGTGCCGCGGGCTTGCACGCCGGATCGAGACTCCATATCGTCTGTTGAATGATAGTGCGCAAAACTATCAGTTGATGTTCTTCTTGAGCCTTTCGCTCGCCAGGAGAGAGTTTGGCCTTGGCGGCTTGTGTTGCGGCTTTTGTCGAAGGTCGATAGAGCGAGCTCATTGTGAGGATTGAGGCTTTGGCCTCTAATGGTGAGAGATGTGTATGAATCTAGGTGTAGTGGAGTGTTGAACCGGTGTTTTATAGCTTTCACTATGTGAGTAATAGTTCTTTGTTGAGTCTTTGATCCGTATTGTAAATTATATTTATCTTTTACTGCATCTCATTGAATGTTGACGAATATGATAAAATTTAAAATCTTTTGGTGTCGGGTTAATCTTGATAAGTTACTGCTGTTGAGCTGGATCGTCCCGAGGGAGCAAGAGCAGGCAGGCTTTTATAGCCCTTGACGAAGGGCAGAAGAGTCATATTGCTGCATAATAAGATTTCTTGCTATATAGCTT